>JTDE01005347.1:2467-25667 GCA_014338405.1 Paragonimus skrjabini miyazakii
AGCCACCGTGGGTGGTGTTCTCGGATTCGTTTAGAAAGTTGTCTTGACGTTCGACCAATATAACCTGCTCCACAGGAACACATAGATTAGGTCTGAACTGTCAGTCTGTCTTTGTTATAGAACCTGAGAATTTGGGATGTGGAGAATTGAATACGGAGTTCAGCTGTAGCATAGGTCCTGCTAATTGTCTGGTTGAGCCTATTTGTCAGTCATTCTGCGGCATTGTCACCTTTGAACGGTACTCGGATAAACACAGGCTTCTTTCTTACGTCATGCACCTCAGGCTTAGGTGATATTCTGAGCATATTTCTGGCGATAAATCGTTCCGGGTAACCGTTATCACGAAGCACGTTCCTTATGAATTCGAGTTCACTTTCTAACGTATCCGGTGAACAAATTTTGTATGCTCTATCAGTCAGGCAACGCATTAGATTTCTCTTCTGTTTTAAGGGTACAAAACTGTGAAAGTCTGTGTACTGACCTGTCCACAGAATGGCTGACAAATAGGCTCAACCAGACAATGGACAACCGTGACGTAACTCACCAATCAAATAATCGCCAATCTGACTGACCAGTTACCTAGTTTCGCTGTAATAAGTCTGATCGATACCTCGAACTAACTCTATTGACAACGATAATTGTTTCCATGCTGAAGGCTTGGTTTCGGACAGCTAACATGAGCATACGCGAGAATAAGAGGAGATCAACGTACGGTAATACAATAAGTAAGTAGCTTTGGCGACCATCAGCAAGGAAAATAACTTAAACCCATTCGAAACACGCAAGATGCTGACAAATACAATCGTGTCGAGCCTTCCACTACTTCATAGCACAATCCAACGATTTTGGAATTTGAAATAAACGATAAGGGATGGTGATAAGTTGCGAGTGTTCGTTGTGTGATTGAAGAGAATGGCTCATATTGAATTGTCTACGACAGGCATATATGAAGTGTGTATAGTAAAAGAAAGCGGAATGAGAGCAAGGATCCTAAGCGGAATCACATAATGATTGGACATTACAACTCCATGCCAATATCCAATAAATCTAATCAACCTGGTGGAATTCAGCGAGTAGGCAGTTAGGGGTAACACAGCATGACTAGCATGTACCACGTGTGGTAGCCCAATATCGTCGTACATATCGAAACAGTAGTAAAGTAGCAGTAGGAGTAGCTAGAAGTTTAAAGCTGAGATGACAAATCCCCGATAGATAGAATTACACAACAAAACCCAATCCTATGAACTTAATCAAGTACAACAATCCGGAGGTGCAATCAGGATCACGTGAAATCGAGCATATACACTGGTGAATAGAAACGAACAACATTTCGATTAAAAAAAAAGTTTATTTCAAAAAGAAAACGTTCGTATTATGCTGAAAGTTGTGTAGTGAACTGAACAAGTAGATTACTGGTGAGTAGTCGGGGATTTGGTTAATTTCAAGTTATCGATTGGAGTTAACAGACAGTAACTGTCTTCTATGGAGACGATCGGGCAACCTGATCATTACTCACAAGCGAAAGTGGATGAGCGTTCACATATGATAATTCGGTCGTGCCTAACGTGAGGTCAGTGGCGCAGTGGTAAACATGGTTGCCTCATGAACAGCTTGGCCAGAGTTCTAGTCCCGGCAATGGCGAGAATATGCACTATTGATGAGCTCTAATGAGAGCGAAACTCGAGTCTAGTGCTTCTTTTCGAAAGGGGCCGACTGGCTAGTCTATGGGAATGCGACAACTGCGATCAATTGTAGGTGATGTTCAACTTGAAATTAACCAACTTGAAATGAGCAAACAGAGATAGACTGACGGATCAGGAAAAACTGCAACTATCACCCAAGGCAATATACAATTAACCACACTAAACTGTGAAAATAGAAAACATAAATAACAATTGAAAATTAAACCGCGGAAAATAAACATTCAATTCGGCAAGTCAAAACACAGAAGGTGACGCGGATAAACGCATGAACTAGCGAACTGCAGTGAACGAAAAAACAATAAGGTACTTTTCGTAGGCAGATATGGAGTCAACAACTTGTTAGACGAAACGGTGGATGGGAGTGTCAGCAGACCATTAATCAGTTATAGTCAAAATGGGTTCCCGTCTCGTCTCGATGAGATCTGAAGACCAAACAGAGAAGTTGTGAAGTAGCAGACATGCACATCACATAATACCAACAAACAGACAATGCTCGACTGGGAGATTGCATTTGATGGTCGCCAAGTAAGCGTGCAAAACCAGGCCATCAAAAACAAGGTAAGTGCACAGTGGTTGAACAGAGTTGTGTGGAACTAGTGAGGAAGAGATAAAAATGCCTGTGGATACAAGTGCAAAGACAGGAAATCTAAACATAACAATATACCATTGTCTACTGCTCTACCAACCGAGCGTTAAAGAAGAGCAAGTTAGGATTCTAAACAATACGTCGTCCATACATGAGGAGGGAAGTTGTTGAATAACAACTTACACTTTATTCACGTTGTCTAGATGGCACTGACGTTCTGAAAACGCCGTCAACGATTTCCCACCTAAGCCAATATCTTTCAAACACAAGCAACTAAAAACATTAGGATATATGACAGTTGTCAAACTCCAAAAATTTGGAATCATATGACAGAAAGAGCCAGTAACCTGGAAAAACCCACAATCAGATCTGCTACATTACTCAGTCAGGGTCACAAATACAGCCAGGTTAGAGTCAGCAGACGCATCATACCCGTCAAAGTAGGAAAAATGTCAAAATAAATCGACTACTTTAGGTTTTCGAACGTTTCACTAAAGCAGCACCCCACATCATGCGCACAGTCCCAAAAATAATACAAACGGTATGACTGGTGGGAGGTGGGCTAACTAAATGACATTAAACAGTTAGAACAAAACCCGTCAGGCTTTTCAATTTGGGCATACATCACCAATTCGAAAATTCTTGGAACATTGAGAGGAAATGTCCAGGGTGAACATTTCAAGTATTTTTTCTCATGCCAACAAATTCACATCCATAGTGTCCAGTGGCTGTTGAACAAATATCGCCATCCCTTATCTCTATAGAAGTTGACAATATGAAAATTACTCAGGTAAATCAATACATGCATACAAACCAAGTATGAAATTCCAGTTCTCTAATGGACCTGTCAGATATATTTGCATGATCGAAATCACGTGATGCGATCACGTGCGCAATCACATCGATTATTCGAGGTAGCGGAAAAATTTAATGTCATCATTAGGATAAGAATGTAGTGTGGTCCAACAGAAACGATCACTGCGAGTTAACAACAAATCAAAATGCAGCAACTTAACGATCAGAAGGTAAAACCATGTGTTTGGGAAGTGACCTGTGTGTATTTGGACAGGAAGGTCAGGAATGCAAACCAAATGCTGCATTGTACAGCAACATTAAAGACTTTAGGTATTAAGGGTCCAACTGCTGTAACGTCGACCGAAATGTGATCCAGAATAAATGGAACGCCTTGATTTCCCACAATACCTACGAACATTACTGTTACAATGCCAATACAAATTAACGAGGACTGCAATAAGCGAGTTAATGAGTCTGTCACTTCGCTAGCGGAATCGACTGAGGGTGAACACCATCACAAATACACATTTATTAATAAAGAGCCTTCAATGTGTCCATGGCGAAGACGATAACAGAAACATCATCAATAGAGCGGAATCATCATCATCGTAACAATACATCAATGGTTCACACATTAAGTGGGGAGTCAAAACTATATTCATTTGAAGCAGCCATCAATATGACTAGTAGGTACTGATACCGTCCACCTTAACAGTGACGTGGAATATCGTAGGAAAAGGATTTAAGAAAAGAAAATAGAAAACCTGAATAAAATTGGGCGGAATACAGGCACCAGTGACGTTGTGGTTACAGGTGAGGCACGGAATGTTGTCTGCTGTTATTTTAAACAGGGTGTAAAGTCAACGAGTTGAACGGCCACGAGGTGCCAAACCGGCTAGCCGATGTCTACTTACACTTGTCAATGTATAATTGAGATCATCATATTTTACGACCGCTTTGTTTCCCGACCATCTCATGATAATATCTAGCTGCTGCTGGCCTCGATAAATAATGCCTGTTGTGGCAATCGCTCAAGTGACATACAGAGCACAGAGTCTAAAGGCGTCGACCGTACAACTTAATAGTGAAATCAATGAACCGTGCATTCAGAGATACACATTGGCAAACTGTTGCTTTGCTCAAGCAAACATTCCAGTCGGTTTTAGGCCAATTGATGGAAGCGACCATTATCAAATACAATTAGTCTGTTGATATCTTCTGCATGAACAGGTCAATCTTACTAAACACCAAACACGTAGCGCATACACGACAAGCGGACAATCGTTCCATTTCACAGATGGTGCCGTTTCTTAACAGCAGCACGTACTTTTTGCAATATCGGCACTAACACAAGTTGAGGAGATAGCATCACTCAAACCCAAAACGGTTCATGACTTCTAGAAAACCGAGTGGGAACGCTAGTCAGTTCCTTGCACTTGGAAGATGTGAAACACGTTTTACATAGGTATGCCCAGTCACATACCGTATTCAGCTTTGGACAAGGAGATAAACCATGACACTACCATTCGCATATTCTACGTCGGGCAACCTAGGGTTAGTAAAACACCCAAGTTCACCGAATTCCTCAAGCACAACTATCAAAAGGTCGTGTGTGACAACGGAAGAGACAGACGAGAACCAATAGTCCAAGACAGCTGCCAACAAAAACTCACCTCGTGTACAGATTGAGCACACGAGGACGTGGGTCGGAAGTTGACTGGATGTTACGTCACACGATCAGTTTCAGATGTTTGTGTGTGATTAGATTGGTTATGAATGATTTGCGGATGCGGAGGCTGGGGAGACTGGACATATTTCTTGTGATAGAATTACGTAAGATGGAATTGCGTTATCTGATTCGAAACCATTTGGTGATCGTCAAAATGCGCTGACGGACTGTTGTTGGTTGAGTGATAGGAAGATCACAAACAACCCGGGATGCCTTGATGAAATCGATGGGATGTGCGACAAGGGCACTGGTGATTGATTCAGGGCGAAAAGTGGTAATTCATGCTGCATGGAGTTGCTTGATTCTTTTTGACAAACGCCCCATCGTATTACCAACATAGTCAGCAGTACAACAACAGCAGCACGAAAAAGAACAAACTAGCATTGATTTATCGTGAACTAGCGGCTTGTCCTTCAGGTTCAGTCTTAACATCCGCATTGTAGTGAACCAACTTCTTAAGGTTGCCGCTGGATAACGACCACTGAGTGACCCGGACGGGGTATACACTAGGTTGATGACTCTATGACTGTCACATAGATGAGACTCCCACGTGAAAGTGAGAATAACTACTGCTAAATAGCAACCACGAGTTACTTCCCATGGTTCACAAACCGTCTGAAACAGGTTTCACAGCGGCAATAAGCGCCTCTGTCCACCATTTTCCAAAAAGTGCAAGAGACGCAAGATATAAACTCGGAGCCTGGTTACAATTTGTTAGGGCGCCCACCCTGTGACCGTCCCAGGGCGCCTCCGTCGTGAGAAAGAAGAAAAAAACCACTTGACACGGTCCTAACTATCGGAACTGTTCAAATCGGTTGAGGCTTTTTATACCGCTATGCACATGTGCGATCCTAACTCTTTCTCATAATGTGGTGGGAATGTGTGGTCATGACGTGCCCTATAAATACTTTGTACTTGTCGCCCTAGCGGCACTCCGTTTTGGAGCGGAACAAAGCTTCTTATTTTGAACACGTTTTTTGGCTTGCCTTGGGAGCGAATACGGGACAATCGCGGTACTATTCGGGACCGAGATTTTCGTGTGAATTTTTACCGGGACGAGAATCCGATTTTATGGTGCGCACTACTATACCGAATCGAACCAGCGTATCGTTTAGGAGGGTTTACAACACAATTCAACAACTAATGCCCCAGGGTCAGACAGAACCGTGTGAGGCGTAATAAATGACCATTCGGCTCTCGCCGACTGATGCCATTTGAACAGGACCTCAGAATATTCCGTCACGTGTCAAGTTGGCACGGCGGATTACTGATAAGCGAACAATCTTTTTCGAACATGGCTTCAATAACAACATGTCGACGACTAAGAAAACCATTGAGGTACGAAAATAATAGTTTGCCGTAACCAGACAAAAAGGGTTTACTCTCTCTTTTCTGATGAACTAAACAACATACAGGACCACACAGGTTAGATACCGTTAAACTGTTGAAAAGTACAAGAAAAGTACAAAAAGTACAAGCAAAAGCACATGAAAGGGGTCAAGAATGGGGTACAAATATGCGTCGTACAGAGTAGCTAACGATAGTACCGCAAAGCTAACGGGAGCAGTAAAAAATACTAAACAACTGGTCGAACAAAGACTACCGAACTTAAAGCATAGCAAACCGAAAATGTAACGGCAATCTGACAGAAACATATTAGGAATATGAAAACAACAGAAGAGAAGATACAGCACATAGAGATGAAACATTGCCTGCAAATTTGAAGGGTAAACAGCCCAAAATTACAACAATACGACACACCATGAGTGTGTGTCCATTACAAACCGGTCGTAAACGTCATGTAGCGAACAACAAGGCAACCGTATACCGCGCATAACAAAAGCTGAAATGGGAAGAAAACCGATTGGCTTACCGGAGAGAATGCCATGACAAGGCAAACTTAAGAAGGTCAAGGCTGCGTTCAGGCCGACTGAGGCGATCCGCCTTCGTTCTTTGAACCAGGCCCAAGATTGGTCAAGAGAGTGTCGGTTACGTCCACAAATTTGAGATATCAAATTGTTTTCTGTGACTGAACTCTCTGTGTTCTCTTCAGTTGAACAAATGTCCACGCGTTAAATGGCAGCCGCATGTGATAAAGATATGTCAGTGAAAAAAGACAACAGTTTTCATATGAAGATAATTAACTGAACGGGTAATTTGCATGATGCACCAATACCTTTCACTCCAAACAACCATGACAGTGCATAAAATTTGTCTAGTCGATCAACTAGTCATCACATCATTTACCAGATTAAATAACATATCGAAGACTTCGTAGTAAATTGATGCGAGTAAGGTAAACAAACATTATCACCTGTATTATCCGAATGGTACAGTTTAGGGGGGGGGGGGTAACAAGCGTTGTATACTTTAGACTCTGTGTTCAACAATAATGAAAATGTGCACAGTGAAAGAAAATAAAGATGTGCCAATTTCAGAAGGAAGATGAATACTAACAAAATAAACTGAAAATACAAAACAACATTAGTTTTACGAGCCGGAGATCGGCGGTAAAGCGGGAAGTATTCACATATCAGCGTGCAATAGTGGCTTCCTACAGTACCATTTCACAATCGTTCAGATGACGACACTGATTGGAGACAAAACCGTCTTATGAATGTGTTCATTAATCAGTTGTTCAAAGTTATCAACTTGAAACAATGTCATGACAGATTCAGGCATGGTGTTTCAATGTGGACAAACTCTATCAACGAAGGTTTGTTTGTCTGTAGTTCATTCGATTTATCCAGTGTTTCAGGTTCAACGAAAGACCTCGGTAATGGCAATTCGGATAAAGGGAGATAAATGCGTCTTGGCTGTACATTAAGATAAAATCATCTGATATGTTCATGACACCTTTCAAAAGAGGAAGACGAATAAAGTGTTTGTTAACATTTTTCAATCATATTCCATACACATTTCATGAACACTGAACAGAAATTGAGAGTGTACTAAAGAAATGCAAATTGAAAAGAAAGTTGACTAGATGAAACGTTTCAACCAATCCTGTTAACATCCGAAGGATAACGTCAGCTTTCTTTGCTATCTGGATGCAATTAGGGAACTGGTCAAGATCCTTTGGGACGATCGTTCACAGGTCATGCTCACAGATGCATTCCGTGACCGGTGATCAATTTACATCAGTTATCATTAAAAGTTGCTGGTCCGTTGTGGCTCAGAGAACCAAGTCCCGTGATAACTCTGCAGCTTTTCTCTATTTATAGTCCATTACAACCCAGAGCTGCGTGCAGTCAGCGCACATTAATACCGTGAGGTTCACAAGCAGTGAGGACAAGCAACAGAGACAACAGTGGGACCAGACTGGAACACTGAGACACGTCGCCAGTTTACAGCCAGTAAACTTCACGTTAAAACATAGCTCCGGGATATTTGATGGTTCGAGCTCGGAAACTCGGTCAACTGGTAGAAGTATGTGAAAACAGAACTACTAGATGTTAGTGAAGGAATCTTAGGGTTTTCAGCATTACAGAGATCGAGTCAACTGCGAGATGAATGCCATCAAAAATTAATGATTATACCACAGCCACGGAAGCAGAGGACGCTTTCCAGGACATAAAACCCTTGATTGCATTGTGCAAAATTACGGTCAAGTTTAATCACCCGCTTTGCAATTCGCTACACTAGTTACACATCAATGTGCTGAAATTGATTTTTGCTTACTCGTGTTCAGTCACAGTAATGATAAACGACAACGTGATTAATAACCTGGCTAAGTGATCGTTTGAACTATTAAACTACAACAGTTGTTGGTACAGAGTACGAGACGTGTCACAAGGGGCTTCACTTTAACTGTCTTGGATATGAACAGAGAAGTCAGAAACAGTTTTTTGCACAATGTATCTCTCGAGCACATTTCGCTACATCTCATCGGGTGCATAATGCAGTCTGTGGGTTCATATAGCAAAGTTCAATGGGCATTAGGAAGCTAAACAACAAAATCAACAACCACACAAACAGTCACACACATCCACAGACATCAATTACCAGGCATCACCGCCATTTACCTGTGATTTTGGCATTCTGTAAAGTGTCATTCTCTCTATGTTCACATCTTCACTCTGTATCACATCAATGTAAGTTCACGATCACTTTTGTAATCCACTAGGCACGCTGTTGGACACCCAACTAGATTTACTCCGCATTCCCTTCGGTAAAAGGGTCATCCGAACAAGCAAGTGGGTAAGACTATCACAGTTTATCTGTTCTGGCGCATTCAAAAGTGTTGAGATATGATTTCCACTGACAACAGTTAATCATTATGAGGAAATTTCGACACACATGCCCATCTTTCCATGTAAATCACAAACCCTTACCTCCAGTTTTGTCTGTTACATACCTAAGGACTACTTTGACTAACAGCCTGATATGGTCACTCTATGTTACTGTTGTTTTTTACCAATGCTCGAAAGCTCTCAGGTATTTAAAACCACTCTCTATCCTATACCACCTGGGTGGTAGATTTATCAAGGCCTGTGTTCATTCACTGGATGTATTTGTCACCGGCTACTGCTCTGACTTACTGTTAAAGGACTGTGTCTTTTGCTCGATCCTTCAAAAACATTTTACCATCCGTTTGAATAGGCTATCACTAAATGTAGTGAATGATTCCAAGGAGTAACGAAAAGATCGATTTCCTTCGAACACAGATATTGAAGTAAGCAGTGTCTCGCATTTCGTCAATATCCTAGTGAGTATCTGTGAAAACTTCCGAACAGTGAATATTTAATCCAGACAACCTTAATGTACGCAAGTGGCACTGAATCATCAATGATGGTATGTAGTGCATTCGCAGTTACGAACAGTAATAAATGGGTGACAAATAAGTACAGCATATCACAGAAGTCTTAACTGAGTTGATATATCAACTGCGTTAGCGGGGGTTGTAAAACAATTCCTCATAGATGTGTCCAACGTCACGAAACGTGGCTTACACGTGTATATACATGAATTGCCTGGTAGTCCCGATCAAAACAAAAAATACAATAAATGTTGAGTTATTTGGCTCGACGATAAAGTAAAAGGCAGAACCTACGGAAGAATATTGTTCGAATACTTTACTTAGACAGGAGCATGCTGAAGACCAGCACACAGGTCATTAATAGGTAAGGAAGAGCATTCTCTACTGGTTGCTTCGAAAAACCTTCCCTAAGGGGTTTCGTCGAAGCCGCGCCTTAGATTTTCTTAACAACCTTCAAAAACACAAACGTCAATGTTGTTTGTGATATGCTGATGTAATATTAGGAGATGACGCTTTGTTATAAATCGCGATGTCGCTAAAACAAACCGGTCACACGATGTAGCATGTTAGTTTTTTTTTGACTGTGTTTTTTCACTTTCACATTGTATCTATCTATGATGGGTAGCGCTACGCCTTTCTTCTATGCGAAGAGAACAGCTGAGATGTGAAAAACCGTGTGAAAAGTCTCGGCTTCACCACTGTGTATAAATAATCACAGGCACAGGTAAACGTATATATGATCTCCAACAAAACTATGCGACCAGATGGGATACGACAGTTCTGGTACAACAAGACGTACAACACACTCACTTTTCGTTTATAACTAACTGAAGTCATTGAATCACACATTTAGGTTTATGTACACAAACAAATGTTAACTCTACCACTAGGCAGTTGTGTGCACCATAATGCGCCTACGGCATGTTTCCTCAAACTAGACAGAAAAACAGATTTGAGGTGGCCTTGACTGGAACCCATGTCATTTATCAATATAGTGGACGATAACGTAAAATGAAATGTTCGGAATTTACTCCACAAAGCATTTACAGTTCCAGGACGCTCTGCATGAGCCGTCTATGAGCTGGATGTAAGGAAGCTGCTTAACCCTTCACATGAGCAAAGGATGTGACTAGTGACCTTACGACTGATGAACGACATCGCAACCTAGAGACAATAATGAACCATGTACATTGTGGACAATGACAATCATCCTAAATCTAAACAGAAATATACGAGGTGGCTGTAGCTTGAACCCACAATCAGCAGCTAGCACAGAACTATCATAAGCATTCTAGAGTAGTATCAGCATACTAAGTTCATTAGATAGTTCGAATGATGAAATCAAGTATGAGCCACTCACCCTTCTCAGCGTCATTCTTCCTGCCCGTCCGAACCGCCATGCCGGCAACAGCAGTGCGTTCAAGATCGTCAAGATGCAACTCAGAGGATGGCCGTGGATGCCTTGACTGAGAAGGAGAGTTCTCATTTAAAGGAATAAATCGACCAAGAATATCG
This sequence comes from Paragonimus skrjabini miyazakii, assembly GCA_014338405.1. Classification (NCBI taxonomy): domain Eukaryota; kingdom Metazoa; phylum Platyhelminthes; class Trematoda; order Plagiorchiida; family Troglotrematidae; genus Paragonimus; species Paragonimus skrjabini miyazakii. The sequence continues at coordinate 13,555 of JTDE01005347.1, forward strand.
GAGACACGCGAATCACGTCGAACGTAGCCTCGTTTGGTCCTTAGTTGACTAGCCCTTATCCAACCTGGTCGATTGGCCGAGGTATTCTCACCGACGTCGGAGGTGACAGAGGTTTGACGCCACTGACGCACTGGGCTTGTGCTTGTGCTGGCACCGGCGGATTTAGCAAACCATGGAACTGAATGAAGTGGTTCGATGGAGTTCGAATTGACATGCGATAAATTTCTTCGTTCACAATCCACAGAAAGATCAACCCAATTGGAGAACGTGTGATCAGTCAACCACTGATCATCCGGATGAATTGTGGACTGTTGGATAAATGGATAAAATAACAGTAAGTGAGACATCCCTCTAAATGTGTACAGGGAATAACAATTATTTTGATGAGAAAACATTCTGAATGTTACCGGCTGAATATCGCATATGCTTGATCACAACTTTTGCATGTAGCTCGACTATTAAACTGACTAGTTTAGAATACATTTTAATTCAAACTTGTTAGAGCCAATCATCATTGTATAGATCGGCTACTCTCTAACTGACAAAATAATTTCAACTCCTGGGAATGGGAACATCTTCGTGGCGACAAGCGCTCTCCCAACTGAGCTACGAAGACACGTCGGGGGCTCAGAAATCCCACATTTGGACTCAGTAAATAACCCAACACTCTGTGTCATATGGAATCCATCAAACGATCTAATTGTGTTCGTGGATCCAAGCGTGAAGTGTTTGAAAAATTCTGCTTGAACAATCAATCTGAATCATTTAGTGGATCTTACATAATGCTAAGGGTTGGGGCAGGTCCAAATTCAGAATGTTCACAACAGAGTCTCTTAAAATACCAGATTTGTCATATTACGTATAAGTCCCACTGACTAGGGTTTCCTGTCCTATCAGCATACGTCAGTGGCCAAAAGTGTATAGTGCCCTTCGAGCCCGTAGTACAAACTAACCTGATGCCGGCAGTCATCTCGGAGCAAGAATTTTCATGGTATGTACCCATGTCATACAATAATCGTCAGTTTATTTCTTCTAAACCAGGGCGAACAGCACAGGCCTCGTCGAATAATAAACAGGTGTGCACAAAACGTGCTCAGTTTAAGGACCGAGAGCGCCGACAGTCATCGCTTCAGACAGATAGCACTGCTTACCGCTCATAAGCATGCACATTCGATCTCGACAGCGGTGACCTTAAGTTATAGAGTATGATGTTAATAGTAACCGATGGAAAGTAATACTGAACATTCAATAGACATAAAAGATTAGATTCGGAAAAAGTCAATGAACCTGTAGACCGTAAGATTTACTAGTACGTATATGTAGACTTTTATCTCATTCGCAAACATGACCAGGCAAATTAATCAGGATATATCATATTAAGCAGTTCTGATAACCCACTCCCGTATCCCGATACCGTTTTCCCGGACCTGGATATCAACTCACTTCAACTCAGAAAGTGCCTCTGGTATTGCATCACATTTGCAGAGTCGTCCAACCTCAGAGCACGGTAAGGCGGAGCAGGCAATGGAGAGCGGAATCTAATAACAGAGACCCGACGCTTAGTGAAGATCTACACTAACAGACCTTTAAACAGAGTGGGGTCAGCGAAGACGATAGCCGGAACACCTGGAACAATGGATTCGATGGAAATCGACCTGAAAGAACATACACACCAACTTTGGCTAGCATAGCAAGACTTCAGCGGTATACAATAATCGTTGGTGGACCCGACCCGCTTAGAAGGCCTGTCAACGTAAACCATTGCACAATGTTGGGATCCTGATCCGATCAGTTTAAATAGGATCACTTTGTAGCTACAGAGCAATGCGGAAGAGACACCATGAGACAGTAGAAACCGACATCGAGACAAGGAAAAGTGACACTGGGATACATGAAAGTGTAACCTGTACAACCTAAAATGAGAAAAGTAAAAAGTTTTATTCCAACTGTGACTCATCGATAATGGAAAGTCTTTTCAGAGGTTATTGTGAATTCTTGTCTTCAAGCTTGTGAACCAAACACACCGACAATTCGAGGATGCTGCTAAGCTGAACAAACGATAACTTGGATAATAAAAGATTGTTATCAGTGTGTCTGGTCAAGTTATACTCTGTTACTCTCTTAGCTGGAAGTCGTGATTCATACGGTCTGTGGCCACAGACTTTAGTAAATGACAACTGGCCAGGTTCACCGGAGTGAATGCTGTTTGATTCAGTTATCGGTAACATTAGAATTTCCATCTCTTTCCCGTTCTACTATAGTCGATGGTGAGTTGGTTAGCGATTAGAATTACGTTGGACAAATATGAGAGCATTGTGTGGGCGAAGAGTGCGAATCAAGGACGGGAACACAAAAGCTGAGAAGAACCGAGCTGTCCGCAACAAACCTTTTCTGGTTGTTCAGTTACAGCTTTGGAATCGACCAATCGATTTGACGGGGAAACCTCAGAGAAATGTCTGTCAACAGGAGCGGCTGTTTGACAGGAACAGCATCTGGAGAGGAGATCAAAGCCTGCAGATCGACCGCATAGGCACTTGGGAAGTCCATCGACGACCGAGATGGCCAATTCGACCAGACCTATGGAGTGAGGGCCAAGAACTTGCAAAAATTTCACACGTGACTGTTGAGCTGGTTGGCGGGATGAACAATAGGCATTGTTTGTCACACTGCCAAAATGTCGACCCAGGAATCCCACATTATCACGATGTGGCAAGGATCCAGACTGCAAAAAGACACACCGAACATTTTCACGAATAAGCTAATGCATTGTGAGTGTAGATAGCAATCAGCTGAGTCACCACGAGATGACGCCCGATGTTACAATATCGGTTTGGGGGTACACAATATTCATGTTAACAGGAACATTTAAGATAGGAGAGGATCAAACTAGGGTGGATAACGCAAAAGTAAAGCCGTCAGTTAACAACACTAACTATTTCACCTTTTACCCCATACGACAAAGTGAGTCGCATGTACACTGGATGCTGTCCGATCAGACCTACGTAAGAGCAGCCGTGGTAACCAAGGCTCGAACCTAGTGGATGTGATGATCAAATTCGTCCCAGGTGAAATTAATTAAAACTTAGAAAAACTGCCACATAAGGTGTGGCCACAACAGAACAGCTGAACCAGAAATTCGGGTTCTTAGGCTGGCTATGGGTGTGAGTAAACAGGGAGTTGTTGAACATGCTTTTATAGATGGCTTTTCCATAATCTGTTACTGTGCGATATTTTGACATAAAGATCGATCCAATCATCGTTAACAGACTGAAGTCAATTTCCATCACTCAAGCTTGTGGAGGGTAATAGTGCCAGCATAAAACAGAAACACTCGAATCATAAGGCCAGCAGTAATCAAGGATATCAGGCTTTCACGCTATGGTCCGCAGACCGATGTGCATCACTGGCTACAGACGTCATCAGGAAATACGTACAGCAATTGGTGATCTCGAATTTGTGTCCATTAATCCTCAAACTACTTTCAAGCACTATCACCCCTGACATCAGAATGCTGACAGTTAATATGGCTACCATACAACCAATCAATACCATCATCATTCTAGAACACATAACACAATATACAGCAGACAGACAGTGGTTCTCACTGTAAAGCTGCCACATAACCACGAAGAAAAAAGGAAACCCTGTTGACGGAGAAAAACAGAACGGGAGGGGAACAGACTTACCAAAAATAGATACGTCTATAATCAATCATTCAACGTCAAGGTGCTTATACCTTGTAGACAAACAGCCGAGCTATAAGTGATTGTAAGCCGTCATCAGCAAGACGGCATCCTTAGGGCCTACATTGCCACACGTCATTAAATGCACTCACTTCGCAGGAAACTCGGACAAACAACGCCAACATTCATGCTACTGAGCTCGGTTAGCCGCCATCTCACCCAACGTCTCCAGCTGCAGACTCTGTGAGTCACGAGGGCCCCAGCCCGGGAGACGAACCCGATCTATCATGACCAACCCATTCGTGAACGATTTCATTTGTCTACGCCAGGTCATCATCTGTCCACCTCGCACCTTGCGCCAGTCGGCCGTAGCGTCGGCAAACAGTGCATGGTGTGGTAAACGATTAGCTGGCATTTTTAGTACATTATTTAAATCTGTGCCAGTGTAAGGAATGAACGAAAAAACTCGTTTGACGATCACTACCAAATACCCGCTTCTTAACCTCCTCGTTGCTTACTGGTTGGTGCCACTCGATACGAACGATCGAACGCAAACATAGGTGGTCAAATACCCAAAAAGGATTAACGTCTTCTTCCCAGAGCGGCCAAGTTTCTCTGTCATAAAGTAACAGTCCTCATTGTCGCCTTATATACGATACCTTTAAGCATCAGAGAGTTAATTCTCTGTCGCTAGAGATGTCCCAAATTAGCGAACACCGCCCTAGCCTTAGAGATGAGTTTCCGTTACATTCCCCACATATCCGCCGCCGTGGAAGCAGCTCCGCAAGAAAACAAATTGATCAAAAAACTCAATAAGTTCAATAACCAACATTAAACCTATGTAATCACAGCAATATTGCAGAACTCTGCATTTTGAGGCTGCAAAGCGCATTCCGAAATACCTGACAGAGTGTCGAATAGATGTTTAGCATTGTCTGTGCTGCCTGAAAATTATCATCATACGACCAAGAAACAAACCGCTGAGTAAGCAAAAATAAAGAATGAAAATAAATCCCTGATAACATGACGAGGGAAGAGGAGGGTACCTGATACATGACCTCCTCGGTTATGCATCGAAACAGTAACAATCAAGATGTGTGTTAGCAATAAACTATCATAGGCAAACAGCTTATTATCCTGTGGGCGTTAAGTCCCATTCACGAGACACTTTCGAAGGCAGATACCTATTCTGTGCTTCCCGAAATAAATGTATGTGAGCGGCGCCGTTGTTCACTCGATGAACCGCCTGGACGGCCACAAACTCTCCGATATAAAAAAAGCAGCGTGAACCTGTTTTCTTCCACCAAAGATCTGAGCGACAGAACAGACTAAACCGAAATAAAGTAGGCCATTGATCGACAACAGAAAGTCATTCCGATTACATAAACAGTGAATAGTAGAGCACGGGACACACTTTTTTTTAATCCTATGATCATATCAAGAACGCCCAACTTGAACAAATAAAGAACATCAACCACTCACATAATGCGAAATAAACAGCGAAACGAACCAGGTCCCAAACACGATAACAGACACTAGCCCCAGAATAATAAGCGGGATTGAAACCGCTCTTAGTAATTACTCACTAGTCTCTTTTATTATGTCTTTGGCAAAGTAGATACCGATGACAGTCTGAACGCTCCCTGCCAGTAAATTCAAATTGAAGCTAACTATGAGAATGTTCTACCAGAAAGACAGCATCGGCTGATAAAAAAATGATGCTGTACAGAATGACAAGCATGGGATACTCACTTTGGAATCGTAAAAGCTTTTTATCGAAGTGTACTCGATTGTGCCGAGAAAACAAACACCCTGTAGACAACCGTTTAGATCGTAGGCAGTCAGCTCCACGCATAAACATTCACCGTCACGGAGAACACAGTTGGTAAATATCTGAAGGATGAAAAAGACGCTGTATTGACAGAAATATGAAGGGAAACAAATACCAGCTGTTAACATGTGACATGAAACAAGGCGCTCAGCTGACAACAAACTACTGGATGAACAAAACAAAAAGGAGTAGTTTTGTTGAAAGAATTGTTTTGTCACTAGACAACTTCAATGGAAAAGAGAATCAAGCTTGACAATATAGATATCCACCACCGCATGTAAGGATAAAAGAGCATCTGCCCGGCCCTGTTGCCAACAGGCTACAGCTTTGGCTTATACACGACGCGTGCCAGCTGATAGATACTACATAGAGTCCACGGTCGATTAAATACTGCATCGTTGTTCAGGTTTGAACAAGAACTGTCCAGCTAAGAGAAGTCAAGAAAAGTAGTCTTAAATTTAGTGATCAATAGGCCATAAGACATTTTCAGTGAAAGTTTTAATACCACCCATTTCAGAATAGAATCACAGGTTATCCCAATAAAGAAGGTGAATATTCCTGTCGATCCTCGATAACAATCAAACATTCATACAGTTTAAACGGTGTAGTGGATAGGTCCGGAGTATGAATTTTGAAATAAGTGGTTCCATTCGGAAGTTGCCACAAAAATTAAAACACGATGCAAGCACCTCGTACTGACCAAATTTATAATAACATGAATCGTTTTTCTTTATAAAACAAACAAGGAAATGGATAATGATTTGGCGAATTAAGATAAGTCACTACGTCTAGGGACAGGTTAGGTCCACGATCAACTATTTTTCAACACAGAGGGCTGGTCTGAGGCGACTGATGGCGACCACTTCAGCAAACCGCAAGAATCTTGGCTATTTACGTGTTTCAGCAACGTAGCCGTTCACCGGTAACACGGACTTTTGCTTCTATTCACGTAAGTGTTCTTTCACTCTGGCGATCAAGTATCTCTAGGTTCTGCCTACGGAACACTTTGCAGGTACACATTAAGTTTATAGAAAGGCACAATAAACAAAAACACAGACCAAAGAGGGTCCACATGGAGTCTACTTTTAAGGGTAATTACAACATGCATCAAGAAAAAAACGATTGAGAAATTCATGAAAACGAACATGCAATGCAGCTGAACTCTCGGGCCAAACAGATATCAGTGCATTCAATCAAAGAAGACCAGCCTGTAGGTGCCACATCACAATGCGCCTACCAATTTATATATGACCGCAAAGGGTGTTATACAGGCAGAACCTAGAGATGTTTCATAGCCAGATTAAAGGAACACTTGCTTAAATGGAAGCAAAAGTCTGTATTACCAGAGAACGGCTATGCTGCTGAAACAAGTAAGCAAGCAGTATCACTGGTTGTTTCAAACGTCGTGATCCCTTGTCACGCAATCGATCTAGCGTGTGCATTCAAAATCCTGTTACGTCATTCTAACTCAGGATTCTTGCGATTTGCTAAAGCAGTCGCCATCAGTCGCCTCAGACCAGCCCTCTGTGTTCAGGAACACTTGATCGTGAACCTGACCTTTCCCTATACGTAGTGACCCATTTTAATCCGCCAAATCATTATCCACTTCCTTACTTGTGTTATAAAAAACGATTCATGTTATTATAAATTCGGTACTGACGGGTCAATAAGAGATACTTGCATCAACCAGGTTTCGTCTTCTAATTGTTTTATTCAAAAAAACATGGATGCCAAAATGTTGGCAGCGGAACAACGTCAATCAATGGAAATGTATGGACCCGCGAAACTAACCAAACAAAAGGTGTATAGAGATTTTCACGTGTTTGATCTAATAACACATGCTCTAAACACAGTATAAGTGGGCGTTTGCAACAGAGCCATCTTTCTATAAACGTCAATCTCAGAGCACAGTGTGAAGTGAAACCACAACCGAGGAAACGCGGGTCGTACGTTTTTAAATCGCAGCCAAAACTGTTCTTCTCCTTTACGTTGCAGAGTCGGCGGTTTACTCAGTCTCAGAATAACAGACTCCAACTAAGGATAAACCAACTGACTGAACCGTGACATGATGTCGCTTAATGTTTCCTAACTCTCCCTTACTTTTGTAACAGTGTTATGTGTTTTCGATAAACAGTTGCTGGTGAAACTCTCGTTCTACTTGTCATCGGGTACACTGCAATGCAGATTGGTAATACAAATGCAGACCAACTACACCAATAATGTTACCATGCGATGTTTCGCGCAAAACGTGAACGCGCATAAACATGAGGGCCACCAGACATGGAACGGAGAATTTTCAGATGTACTAAGGCTGCCCGAATACGGCAATGATGGCTTTCTAACTGATGGTACACGTTACAGCAGTACACAAGGACAGACGCACCACAACGACGAATGACCTGAAGGAGTGTCCAGCACTCCATGTTGATTGTGACCATTGATGGAACGTCGAAATCGACATTCTGTTAGACCATACTTATTTAGAGTTAAACCTTGGTTTGAATATATCTTACAGAGATTTATGAACACATATCTGGACTATGAACTTTCGCGTAACGACCTAACCGTAGCTCAGCGCATACGGTTACGAGGTGTGGTATAGTTTCTGCGACTACTCCCAAATGGTTTATGGTATCCTAGCCGTGTCCAGCCTACATGACTTCGTGCGTCATATGAAAGTGAACAACTTGCAGTATAAAAACTGGAAGCTTAAGTTGTCTTGCACAGCGATTACAATGCTTGGCCCATCGGCTACCGGTTCCACAAAAACCGCTTGCGATATGGCAGTCAACGTAAGTGGTGGCCACAATGGATAAACAGTTCATTCACCTAAACGGACATTGCCCAACTCACATTGCCTTCTCCGCAAAGGAGTACCAGAGGAATACGTGAATCTATTGTGATCACTGTATGCTCACTCTACAAGCAGGGTGAGAGTTTATGGTCAACTGTCTCAGGCGTTCACCACTTCTAATGGTGTTCGTCAGGGGTGTCCGATTTCCTCCTTCCTGTTCAATTTTGTCATAGACGACATTCTGGAGGGTGCGCTTCGGGAATACAGTGGGCTTGGTGTTGAGCTTCCCCTGGCGCTAGGTTGACCGATCTGGAGTATGCGGACGACACTGTCTTACTTAGCCCCTCTGCCGAAAACATGCAAACCATGCTGGACAGGTTGAGCAACTGGGCTGGTTTGTATGGAATGCGCTTTGCACCTTCAAAGTGCAAAGTGTTGCTTTAAGACTGGGGCACTTCGACTCCTATTTTCTTCATTGCAGGTAATCCGCTTGAGACTGTGGACAGTTTCACATACTTGGGTAGCACTATCTCATCAGCCTGTAATATTGCTGATGAGATATCAGCGAGGATTGCAAAGGCACGAGCTGCCTTTGCCAAACTACTCCATCTGTGGCGTCGAAAAGACGTCCGGTTGTCGCTGAAAGGAAGGGTATATAATGCCTGTGTGCGTTCCATTTTGCTCTATGGTTCGGAAACGTGGCCTGTTCACAAAGAAGACATCAACAGGCTTGCTGTGTTTGACCATCGTTGTCTCCGCCAATTGGCTCATATTAAGTGGACTGATCGCGTGAGCAATGTGGCCGTTCGCCGGCGCGTATTCCCGAACGCTCGGGATGCGCCATCAATTGGTCAACTAATTACGGTACACAGCTTGCGATGGTTGGGTCACGTACTCCGTATGTCACCTAATCGTTTACCGTACCGGGCACTATACGCTGAGGCCACCAACAGTTGGGTCAAACCACGTGGTGGTCAAGCAATAACGTGGTCACGAAATATGAAAACCCTGATTGCTTCATTGAGCAAAGTGGGTAGGTGTCGCCTGCCTGGCTGGAGTCCTCTTGATCACTCAAACCGCTGGTTAGAGACGCATCCGAGATGGCGATGTGTTGTAGTCAATGGCGGACCTGTATCCATACCATTTCTAGTTCTTCCACTTAGTCTTGTTTTAATAATTTTCAACCTTCTTAGTAACGTTTTCTTCTAGGATATTCCACGTTACTGTTGAGGTGAGCGGCGGCCCGAGCCACAGTACCTTTTGGTCAGGCTCATGGCTGTTATGATGATGATGATGATGATTGTCACTTTGTACTAGAGGTACACCAATATGGTAAACGTGTGAATGACGGTCGTTCACAAGCACGCTCACCACGGTCAACAAACTTCTTCGTTGGGTTTAGCTAACCAGGGGTATCAAGAGAAACAGACTCGAACTGGCTACCGTCTTGTTACGACCTGCAACGATTATGATCAATAAAACCAAGAGGGTTTACTAGGTTTATCGTAGACAGCCATAAGTCTACGTTTGACAATAATGTTTAATTGCAGCAGAACCATGAGAAGAAAGTGAAGCCAAAGTTTAAAGATGGGGAAAGTGACTTATTACATAGAAATATTACGTCCAAACTCAAACAGTCAAAGCCAAAGCGCCTACATCACAAGAACAAACAATCGAACTGCTGGTGACTAAAACGGTATCCGTAAGGAAGCCTTCATATATCTCTAAACATTTCAAACCACTAATCATTTGGACAAAACTTCCACGGAAGTATGAACTATAATCAGTTGGGGGCTTGAATTCGTAGCAGCCTGAAGAGCACCATGGTGACCAAATCAGCAAAAGGTAAATTTGAGCAGAGCTTCGATATAACGATTCAGGATAACGAGCAGTTAAATTAGACTGTCGGAATCACTACGGTAAAGCTAGGCATCGTGCGTGAATTCGGACTCACAGACAGTGTCATTCTGTAACTTTCGCAGAACCTTGTCTCACCTCATTCCTCAACGGTAGTTATTACAACCCGTCCGGTTTACTGAGATGTATTTTATCCGAGGACATATTTAAACCATCCAATACGCATCCAGAGACATACTGAGACAGGTTCACATCTGCAACCGATCAACAGATATGTTGGGTAATCACTATATAATAGTCGTAGTTGCCCATGTCGAGCAGTAGTCAACAGTGTTGAACAAGATGAAATGATGGCCACTTTGGAAACAAGTCATATTCTTCACCATATGAGTAGCTTTGATCTTATAAATGTATGTAGTTTCTCGTACGAAACATCTTTTCATGGCACTAAGGAAGTGTTTCGAGGGTTGACTCTACCAGGGTTTGATGGGACTAGAATGCGCAATCAATCCGATCGCTCGAGGAATACATGCAAGTATTGGACATCAAACGTACGCATTTACACAGGAATCTGAGCTTCCTCGAGCCTGCGCTTTCCATACGAATTCTACTACTGTTACGCATATAGACAAGCCTGAAGAAGCATCAAGAGGAGGAGTGAAAAAAAGGTTGTCAAATGATTAACTGGAAGACATTCTTCACAATCACGTCCCGAATGTAGTCAAACAGGGCTTTAGTGCATAAAATAGATGCACTAATACACCGGAAACATTTTACATAGATCAATAAGAAAACAGAACATACAAACTGTCCTAAAAGAGGAAAAGTATTTTAGTTCGTGAAACTAGGCGCTTTCCAAATTCTCACAAACTCTTCAGTTATTAGAAAGAAAGCGTAACACATGTTTATGTACACAGTGGTTTAAATATTTAAGGCGAATGTGATAAATGGACGCAGTAAATTAGTACGGTATGAATGGAAGACAAGAATCACAGTTGACTGCAGCCATCACATTCCCACACACTTTCCAGTCAGTCCCTTTCGAAAAGAATCACTAGACTCGAGTGGCGCATTCGTTAACGATCGCCAGTAGTACATATCCTTGCCACGACCGTGACTAGAACTCCGACCATGTTTTCATGAGGTAACCGTGTTAACCATTGCGTCACTGACCTCCCGTTAGACACGAATGAATCATCATCTGTAAATGCTCAGCCCCATTCGCTTGTGGCAAGAATATGCACTACTGACGAGCAATGACAAGAACGCGATTATAGTTTAGTGCTTCTTTTCGGAAGGGGCTGACTGGAAAGTATATGGGAATGCTACAGTTGTGATCAACCGCCAATGATGTTCGAAACCAAACACCCCTACTTCTTATCAGTTGTCAAGACTCACAGTGTTATGCACCAAAGTTGAGCACAAGCTGTAAAGACAGAAATTAAGGTAAACTAACCAATAAGATCAGAATAAACTAGCATAAGCACTCGAAGGAACAGTGTATCGCGTGAAAAGCTTTATCAAGAAGACAATCAAACACAATGGGAGAGTGATATAGTCAGTAAACAAAAAGGTCTGATTATGGAAGTAAGACACTAAACTTTGGAAGTTTGAAAGTTTGGATCAGAAGAAAATGTAATACCAGGATGACAGCCCGTGCAGTAGTCTGACGTGGGTCGAAAGTAACAGGCAAGTACTTTAATCGCAGACCAAGCGGTGACAAGTAAAAACTACATCCTAGCATCTTGGGAAGTCTAACTTCAAGTTTCTACAGTACGACCGCTGCACTAACTTAGTGACAGCATCTTCGCGTGAACTGGTCACAACGAAACAAAACAATGCTGTTTGCATTATCCATCGAATAACAAGCATACTGATATGAGGATAACAAGGCCGATTTCTGGTTTACACTATCACAAGAAAGGCGCAGTTTGATTTGGACCTACCG
>JTDE01005348.1:1866-18565 GCA_014338405.1 Paragonimus skrjabini miyazakii
GCGATAGTACACAGCCATAATCCACTCAGAGTAATTGTTCAGATCGCTCGTCGTAGTGTCTTCAAACAACAGGGCGTTATAGTTATTCAACTCCGCTCCGAACTGTCTGTTTGAGGTGCAACGCGACCCACTTAATCATTAAACGACGCATGTCAAAAAGCATATCCCCATGGATAAAACACGATAATCGAAATGGCCATCCACAATAGTTTGCGCCGCGCCACTACAGACTGCCAATGGACAGTGTACTTTGTTCGGCTATAGTGGTGGTTCGTTTGTACGTCATCTACGGCTGAAACATGCTATCGCCCAAAAGACGTGCCAAACAAACAGGACAACTCTCGAACAAACAGTACAAAAAAATGGTTTATATTTTCAGTGAGTATGTCCGTATCAAAATTTCTCAAGACGGATATGAAAGACATTTCGGTTCAGTAATAACTTGTTGGCGGGGAGAGATAACTTGAGCAATTTCTTTCTGGTTATGTTATGTTTTTGTCGATACGCAAACTGGACCGGTGAAAGATATCAATGGTTGTGGCCGCACACGGACGGAAATCGTAGTCGTGTACACCCAAACTAAAAAATTTATGCTCCGAACGACGAATATAGTCCAAACCGCGACCGATTTTTATTATCCAACCGTTGTCGAATCTGAAATGCGATAGGACGACAGAGTAACTTCGAAAAAGCGTGCCATTCGTCGAACCCGATAACGATTACACCATAGAAAGGCAGTTGCAGAGAACAGAAAACACCATCAAGTGTATTTTACACAGCATTGCTCTTACTTGGAAAGTACAATCTTGTTCAGGTAGGTTGAGTAGGCCGGGACAGATTTTAGTGCACTGTCGGCTTATCAAAGGAAACTTAGTCTTAGAACCTGTTACGAAACATGGCTTTGTCCAACCCAAACAACCAGGTGATCCACTAAAGTCGCTTAATTTATACAGAATGTTACTTTGGCACCCGGATGTACCCAGCCAGGAACAACCTACTACAATCTTTCGTAATACCGTCGTTCGTGTTCAAGCGTAGACCTAAAGCACACGTGAGGTCTTGCCTTAATCGAATGGAATTATCAGAATGAATGTACCGACCGCTCTGAGTCTGTTTTTGTGCGTACTACGTTGGATGGAACCATCTCTCAGTACGCCGATAGTCTGAAGGTTTATAGGAGCGTTACTCTTTGATTTCTTAAATAGGTGAACAGTCACCGACGACATAAAATACAGTCCACGTAACGTCTATAAGTTGTACATTCCACGACGATCTCATTCGGTTGGCCGGCCTCCAGTTTGCTAAGGAAAATCTCCACTCGAAAGGGACCAATAAATGAAACCATTGCTTTTTCACCTGTCGGACGGCAGACTTCACTGTTACCAAAAAACGAGACATTCTGTGCATGGTCGCAGTAGTTCTCAGTTGATCCCTTAAAATGTTACATTAAACAAAAGCGTGTAAATGGATGTACACTAGTGAGAGAGGAGTTCCATACAATTGAAATCGATTACAAGGGCAAACATGTGCACATATTGTCCTGGAATTATTATCCTGGTGAGACTGTCTTATGTACCACCTTTTTATCGCTGGTGTTGTATTCTACTTTTATTGAGGTGTCATCTAACATGTTCACTTGCAATGTAATCAGGTCTACACATTAGAACGATTCCTGTTCCTTCTTTAAGTATGATATGCATGATGCGCACTTTCCTCTACCTAGTGCATCCAGACGTTGTTAGCTATCGGGCCCTTTTTTCGTTAACCATTGTAACTGTTTTCGCATTCGTTGTGTTGGAAATTGACGTTTCTTGTTGCCTTTTTTTCTCAAAATGAATTAACACTTCACACTACGTGTCTAGGGCAGTATTCATGATACGTGTCATTCTCGATCATTTATTTGCATGCTGACAACAATTCTGGTTGCACAGCTCATACGCCTATTGATTACCAATAGCTCTCTATTCTTTATTCGTGTCGGAACTATATATAGCGTGTGTTACACGAGATCATTTGTACATCTCCATCACTAAATACCCCGTCCCACATCCTCTCTTGAACACTTGGCCGGACCCACCTTCTTCGAATCTAGAGGTTATTCGCCTTTTTTTAATGGACTTTATAAATACGCTTGCTTCCAGTGTAATGGTAACGTAATCATAAAATATAATCTAAGCAATCCACTGCAGGGAACATACCGTATTTCCCGATCATGTAATGTGTCCGAGAAAGACCAGTCGAAAGTAATTCGATGCTTTGCCAAGTCCGACTGCAGGATTGTAAACTTCTCAGATTGTTCTTTCGTTTGCTGAAAAAGTGACATTTTGAAAACTACTGTCGCAGAATGCAACGACTGACGTAGAGTGAACAACAACTACGAAATGTTTAACCACTCAATGCCTTAGATCATATTTTTACTGTCATTTATCGCGAATCCGTAAGAATTACGTTCAAATTTGAAGGGTACAAACTAGGTTTTTACAGAGGAGCTCGCTACCGTGTGATATACTGAGTTGATGTATTTACCAGACGCCGTCAGGTGGCCTATACATAGCCAGCAGGAGCAGTCGGTGTATCCGGGGCTCGAACTCGCGACTGCCCGATTGGTAAGGCAAGCATCATTACCACTGAGCTACAGCAAGTCTTTGACCGAAAATACGGGGTAAAATGAATGTTCACAACAGCGGATCAGGACGTTCTAAGCAGACCAACTTGGCTACTTGTCGCTCCTTTCTAACGAAGTAGTTAAGCGTAGTGAATCTCGGACATCCATTTAATGTGACGGTTCTACGACACGATATGATAAAAGGTATGAAGAAAAAATATCGAGTATGAGTTTGTGCGATCAACAAACAGTGCAAACGCTCAGCTTCACCAACAACGTCAAAGTAGAGACGGTGCAGCAAGCCAACGAACAGCGAACGAGGGTAATGTGAAACACTGAACACAATGGTAAAAAAACAATCCAACAAATCGATCTACTGTCATTGGATAGCAACAAAGAGATCAACTGACGGTCAGTGTCTGAGTGAGAAGTAACAAGGAATTTGGTGCGCACGACTGAACGTTGATATGAATAGTCAAAAATATAGAGACGATTTACGCCTTTGATTGCGAGTGGCTACGTCTCCTAGGCGTATACTAATACTATACGATGTGCTTCAGAAAAATGCTTGTCTATCACCTGAAATATACCAGACTGGATAAAGGTAACTTATTCCTCCGAAAACAGACCTCTACAGCGTTTCTGACAGCTCCCGACAACCTGCGTAACTCAGCTACGTTAGATTAAGCCTATGCAAATGCGGTGATCACAGTACTGGGTGTAATTCTCAGTCCTCATACCTAATTGTTCAACTTTACACACGGTTATAATATATCAAGTTGAACATCACCCACAATTGATCGCAGCTGTCGCATTCCCATGGACTCTCCAGTCGGCCTCTTTCAAAAAGAAGCACTAGATTCGAGTTTCGCTCTCATTAGAGCTCGTCAGTAGTGCATATCCTTGTAACGACCGGGACTAGAGTTCCGGCCACGTTTTCACGAGGCAAGCTTGTTGACCATTGCGCCATTGCCCTCACGTTAGGCACGATCGAATTATCATATGTGAACGCTCAGCCACTTTCGCTTGCGGGTGATGATCAGGTTGCCCGATTGTCACGATACGAGACAGTTACTGTCTGTTAACTCCAATTGATAACCACGCGATTAGGACTTCCTAGACAGATCGAAATCTCCGATTTCATTAAACCCGCTAAGCGATATTTTAGATTACTAACGAGTAGTCGGGTATTTGGTTGATTTTAAGTTGAACATCACCCACAATTGATCGCAGCTGTAAAGGGGTTGGATTGGACAAACGCATCGATACGAAATCAACCAGGGATTCGCGGAAGACAACGGCCAATCAGTGTCGACAAAGCGAGCAGACTGGAATGTCGGCGTGGGAACCAATCAGGACGGCACGCTGCTCCAGCGTCGGATTTTGCTATAACGAGTGTCGGATTAAAACAAGTTGTTTAAGTGCGTCACGCGTTGAAACAAGTTGTTTAAGTGCGTCACGTGTTAAAACAAACGAGCTACTAGCGAAGTGGAGCCGACCAATGGGAAAGCTGAAGCGACAGCACCAATTGTACTTCTTCATTTTACTGATACGTCTTGTCTATAAAATAACCAATAGAAACTCAATAAATCGAGATTTGCTTTGTGCCACGAAGACTGGTTTTTGCTTTCGTTCCGGGAGGTCGTGATTTTTCAACAGCAGCTGTCGCATTCCTATAGATTTCCAGTTATAATATAGGTTAACATAATAAGTTGGATTGTACGAAATAGCGCGGAATGAGCGTACACCTTTATTTTAGCCAGCACGATGAACTCAGTGACGATAAATGCAGTAGACTATGAGACTGGTTAAACGTACACAGACCTACCGACAAAACTGGCTTAACTGGATTTGCAGGGTAGTTTCGGAGTCGCTTGTCAATCAGGTGACGGGCCTCTTCCTCTCATCAAGAAAGCAGAACCACATCTGTGGGCGAACTGACCTCAATCCACTCAAACGACTATGTTGCATGAACAACGCCCTTCACCATGTTGTGCACTAACACTGATACTCTCGAGAACGTATTGTCTTTGTCTCGCTGAATTAAATATGAAACCAGCTGTCTCTTTTGCGGTATACACAACAAGAAAGTCGATATAACTGGGTCTACGGTCTATGAACGCGTAAGTTCATTATAGGAGACAACAGGATAACGGCTAACGATACGGAATGACCGACAGACAACGGAGCATACGTGATCAACTCGAAATTTTCCAACCACCCAAGGCAAAAGCATGAAGAGAAACAGAAAACTGGCCTTCAAACAGAACCTTATTATACCGCTCAGTTCGAAAACAACGAAGTCACAAACTGGTTCGTATGTATGTAAGGTCGAAAAGTGGACCAGACAAACATACAGACAATACAGCGAGATATTAACCAGAAGGTGAGCGTGTAAGGGGGATGCCAAAAAACAGTTACGAAAGATAAAGAATACACGTGAAAGTCGGATAATCACGCACTTATGCCAACTTTGAAAATTGTTTAAAATAGTTATGTTCGGGCTTTTTGCAAGGCAAATGTTTTTCGGAGAATTGGAGACTTCTCTGACAACAGTGCATCCAAATGTATCGCTCTCATGGTGGACTACTCAATCATTTTAAATTTTCCATCCTACTTCGCGTTTTGTCCCTTCCGTTTTCGCTGAACTCTCAAGTGATTATCCGTCTGATGATTGTATCACAACGACGAAACAACCGGTGGATACTGACGTCTTCAATTTTCACACTCGCCGTAAAGTAGATTGGCGGTTAGTTTTGCTGAATGCATGCATAAGTCTGGAACCTGATGCCCATTGCAATTTTGAGATTAATACCTATGTTTTTAACACCGTTACCCAATTGAGCTCATTCTTAGACGAGTGTCAAAGTAGAAGCCCCTCAAGGTCGTTGATGATGTCAATCACAGATCTTGAGTTCGAACTGGTGTAGGAATCCTGAAAGTCAAAACCCAATTTTTAGGACCCGCGAGATGTGCATAACTGCATCCAGACACCCAGCATGCCACCTAGTCGCTTCTGTTCTGGAGTAACACGATCAAGTTAGGCGTTCACGCCACTTGTAAACACGACAATGCTCGAGTATGTAACCTATCTCACTAGATTACAAACGGTACCATAAGAAGCATTTTATCAGTTAAAGATGTTTCGAAGACACTTCATGTGTCTCGATGTCAAATTAAGATGCCCCAAGGGAATTATTCGCGTTTCAACGGCGAACGGGGTTGTGCGGCTAATGTGCACATGAGTAGGTTGGCCCACAGGCGATGAAGACACAAGGATCTGCCAGGCGAAGGGGGCAAACGGAGCTATTTTGTCTTTACCCACTTGCCAAGTTTACTGAGGATGGGTTAACATTTGCGAACTGAGTACGCAAGTGCGTCCCTGGGAAGTAAGATACACACAAAGCCTTTGACGAACCGTTCGTCTGTCTGTGGAAACATAGGCGATTCATTCAGAATAGCATGATTTTCGTCGTTATCATCCGGAATACCAGGTAAGCATCCTCTCGGGTGGTAGAGGGTTAGCCGACCCAGTAACCGCCCAAATACGACCGCGACGACTCAGAGTAATAAATCAATTGCGATCTGCAAGCTTGAATGAATAGTGCCCGGAGGAGGTGGCAAACTGACGCAAGTCCATTCTGGCGTCTAATGGCCTAGGCATAGCGAGACAAACCGCCTCACATGAGTGACTTAGAAATCTGTCGGCTACTGTAATAACAACAGCCTTACTGCCCTATGAGAAGCATAGACGCCCAGTGCTGGTTTGCGATATGTTATTCCCGGACGCAGGAATTCAGTATTACCCCCAGGTCTGTGAGTCAGTAGAATGTTTGCCTATTGGTGTTGAAGTAATAAAAACCGCAGTCCTTCTACAGCCAACCAAAACAATGATTTTACCGTAAGCAAAGTTGGCATTGATTCAATAAAACAAACGGTGCATTTTCTACCCTCCACCGTCAAACGAAATAAAAATAATGTAGTCCTGAGTAGGGTTGTTACACGTTCTCATGAATGTAGCTGATGGACATCTGCGGTTAACGTTCGAAGTAACGTCCAACGAACTCAGCATATTTTTACACTCTTCGCAGGACGTCTAGTCGGAAATATTATGCTGATTCTAAAGAGATATGCTGCGGTACAACAATCAGCTTTTGAACAAATGCGGCCACTGCATATACATGACACCTTTTAATCAACTCGAAATGAAACGATCATGACCGGCTAAATTAGGAGACTCCAAAGGCCGTAGAACATGTCCACCTTTTCCAATTCAGTCGTTCAGAAATACGTGGTTCAATTAAAAGCCCACAAGGTTAGTGAAAGGGATAGATTTCCCATCCGGTTAGAAGTATGTGCAATCACGCTGTACAGGATCTAGATTTTCCAAATACTACAATAAAAATCCCGGTTGGTGCGTGTGTATTTATTGACTGTGCGCTCGGAAACGTATCAGTCTGATTGTCAAATTATACATTCTAACCCATACTAAAACCTTCAGTTTGAAGCGGTCGTACGTCTCTTCCATTACAAAGTGACCTTTTGTGGCCAAGATACCTTAGTTTCCACAGAGATAAAACACAGGTTCGTCAGGGAAAATGATACTTAATTCAACATTGGATTACCGGACAAGTTTGCTACAAACCTTTTGCAGTATGTTGACCGTTTCTGCTGTTCACTTTTTCGAAGGTCAACTGCATGATAAAACTCGTTCGGGTGGAAACCAAGATGCCACAGCACCCGCTGAACGGACCGCCGACTGGTTGCGAGCCCTTGGGATAATTTGCGTTCCAAAGCCTGGGGCTTCATTGACGACAGATGCAACAATTCTCCCTGGTTACTCCATAATAACTTGTCCGTGAGTGGTTTGTCGACTCCTTCAAGGAACCCACTTTACAGGACCTTTTCCTTAATCTTTGAATTAACGATACCAAAGCTTGTAAGATTCGATGAGTTCAGACGAACCAATTCATCTAATCCCCACTATTCAACAGTGAAAACAATCAAACCCTGATGTGTTCTTATTAGCCGCGGACGACAGTGTCACTGTAGCCAACGATGGGAAAATTACCGTGAGATAACAGGTTAGTACATCTGCATACTGACGAAAGTAGCTAGGTTAAGGGAAAACTATACTTTCTGTAAGACTAGTGCTGAGTCACCGACTGATTTTGCCAACAACGCATAGACAGTAAACGTTGATGCCTTCCCCGTTGACTGAGAAGCACTGTTTTCATTTTATTGAAAGCGAATCAGGGCTTGTGTGCAGTAGAATGAACTGTTCATTTCGTGCATATGCCTAGTTGTGGTTTTCAAACGCGCCACCGCGCACAGTATGAGCGCTGACGGTATCAGCTTGACAAAGTGTTTACCTCACAGTGAAGGATGGCCTAATTGCAGTGTGCCAAATTATTTAGGTCGAGTGATGAACCAAGCGTCAATTAGGAACAAATGTAAGGCAGTGTGTTTCTGTACTTTCGCTCACAACAACGCTTTCATCTGCATCCATAAAAGAATTTTATTTTGTCTTTCAGTGTTGTATTTAAGTGTCACGTTGAGCCACAACTTGAATTGGTCTCTTCTTGTTAACGATGTTTCTACAAAAGTGAAAAGACCCACTTTTTGTTCAATCTCTGAAGTCGTTTTCAGCTCCCTATAATCTTATCTTCCGAATGCTTACATGCTCCCCATTTGGCTCAATATTCTCCGGAGAATTTCAAGTTTTCCTTTATCCATGAGAAAACTGTTTAACTGTAACCGTGTTGGGAAAAGGAACTTTTTCCCAAGAATTCGCATTATTTGCAAGGGAAATGGATTTCTTCATTTCCCGGGAACTAGAAAGCTCGTGAGAATTCTGGAACATCCAGGAAGCTGCACTCGCTTCTGACTGGTCCATTCGGCGACCTAGGCCCAAGGCCACCGCAAACCCATAAATACAGTTGCTGTAAATCGCAATTTTGCCTTTGGGCTGAGCAGCAAATAAAGCTCGTTTGAAGGCCGTCTTTTTCCTTACTTGTTGAGGGGTTCTGGGTTGCGAGAGTTGCGTTCCGATATTTGAGCTCTGACTTTCGTACCGCTTTGCAATATCGTTGCGTTCGTTCGTGGTAGAGGTACTGCTCGTGGTCTTGCGTTAGCTCTTGTCTTTCTCTATCAGGTGGGGTCGTAACAAACCGTATATCTCGTCATAGTCTCGCCAATTCTATAGTAGTTAAAGGTCGCTTACATTCAAAGGTTTGTCCGTTTCTTTTCATTCTGACCTCTCTAAATGGATTTCCACATCTTCAACTTAGTCCTACTTAAGCTCGACTTATGCGTGTGCCCATGCATACGGTCCATCTATCTCCCTCATTTACTGTGTTCTTATTGATCCCGACAATTTTATGGAGGAATTGACTAAAGTTAAGTGAATAAGTTTATTAAATGTTCTGCCAGCTGATTATGTGGTTGTGTAAACTTTGAATCCTAACCTTCCAAGGTGCATAAAACAACTTCTTGATTTGACTTGAACTCGGTGACAATTCGAACGTTCCACTATTACTCCGTTTTATATCGATGAATGTACCGTAGAATGAAAGGAGGGTATCTGCTGACTTATTTTCGTGAGCAAGACTGAACATCACACAACAGAGTAACAGGGCAAACGACGCCGGAATATCTGGATTTAACTGCGAGTAGTGGATAGTTTGATTCCCCAACACCTCTCGTAAAATAATGACGCACCAAGCCGTCACCCCGAACTCCGTTCGTTAAGAATTTGATCGTCACGGAACGCCTAAATGACGCGTATTGTTGGGTAAAAGGGTGAATTTATTCCGAAATGGGCTGTGATATTTCTCTTGTACCAAAGTCGAGTTGATACACATTTGGTAAAGAGTGGAATAAACGAGTGTTTGTTACATAGAGGATCATGTGCAATGGTGTTCTGACGGATAGCTGACAAACGGTCATTGATCCTGCAGATGGCCAGCACTGAGAGGCAAACAACGTCTTTCTGTACCGTATTCAGGCAGATGCTGGCTGAGACACCAGGTATACAGGCAATTATTCAGTGGGATACAACTGAGCAAGCTTTGCCCAGCCCTAGAAGCTCACTGTGATTCTCATTCTATCTTGACCGAGAGATTCAACTACATTGTCATCAGAGACATTGGGAAGAAGTCACTGATCCAATGTATTACCCAAGGGTAATGCTAGTTGGACGGAAATGCCAAGATTGCAAATACACACCTCCGAGATAAACCGTACATCCAGTTTCAGACCCGACAGAACGCTAGTATGAGCAGCTTCCTGATCAATCCGTCATTGTGTGCATATATAGAAAAGGATCGGTATATAGTGAATATTTTATTTGGAGGAAATGAAAATTAGGAACGAAGAGGAAGGAAAGCAAAAACGAGTGGACTGGCTGATCGGAAATAATAAAGGATTCGGTTGTTTGTGCCGCAGACAGGAGCTGGATCAGAAAACTCAATCTGGAGTCTTTGGCTCGAAATTCTGACTTACGAAGCAACATCATCATCATTATCATAGACAGCAATACATCAGTAGTTCACATTGATGCCGCACAACCACGAAGAAGAAAAAGCAAACTTTGTATAGGAAGAAAGAAGAAGAGGGAAGGGGACCTAACCTAACCACTAAAAAAAATAGCTACGTCTACATTCAAACATACAATATCAAGGCACCTACACCTTGAAAACAAACAGCCGACCTGTAAGTGAAAGCAAGGCGTCAACAGCAGGACAGCTTCCTTGCGGCTTTCACTGCCGCGCGTCATTAAGTTACGAAGCAACAGGATATAGGTTTTAAGGACCTTACCCGAAACCAATGACTGAAGAGGTTGATTCACCTGGCAGTACGGGTCAAGTCTAGTCCAGGGTTCGTCTGATTCCAATCAGTGCTGCGCACAAATATAGTTCATTCGCTCACTTATTCACAATGGACTTGAGCCTCACTAAAACCTTTGCAACTTGATGAAAGCAGTTTAAGCAAAGGGAACAGAAACAGCACGAATGCAACTGTGCTATCGAGTACGGTACAAGGATAGCGTTTCCAACCAGCAACTCGAGTGATCATGCGGACCCTGGCCAGGCAGGCGACGTTTACCCACTTTGCTCAATAAAACAGTCAGTCTTCATATTTCGTGACCCCGTTGCTTGACCACTACGCGGTTTTATCTAATTGTTGGCGGTCTCAGTATATAATTTCCGATACGGTAAAAGTTCAACTGGCATGCGGAGTACGTGACCCAACCATCGTGGGTTGTGCAACGCGGTTAGTAAACCAATCGATCGCGTAACCCGAGCGTCCCGGCATAGGCGCCGGCAAAAGACCGTACTGCTCACGCGATCATTCCACTTGGAGTGGGCTAATTAGCGGAGACAACCATGGTCAAACACAGCAAGTCTGTTAGCATCTTCGTTACGAACAGACCATGTTTTCAAACCACAGAGTAAAATAGAACGCACACAAGCATTGTACACACATTCTAATGAGAACCGGACGTCTTTTCGACGTCACAGATAATACAGGTTGGCAAAAGTAACTCGAGCTTTCGCTATCCTCGCGGGACACTTCATTAGCAATATTACAAGCAGATGAGATGGTGTTACCTAGGTACGTGGAAGTTTCCAGTCTCAAGAAGAATGCCTGCAATCTTGGTCTTGAAATTAGTGTTACAAAGTCTCCCCAGTAACCTGGGATTTCCAAATGAGCTAAAACACAATACCGACGACTTTAAGTGCCGTAATGCACAATAAGGAAGTGTTCGCAGGGACCTTAATGCGTCTGCGTCCAATAGGTTAACCGAACAAATAAGTGTGAAAATGGATCAAAACATCCATTACCTAAAGTCGTTAACTAACATTATCTACTGACCTGTGTATCTTTGCCAGTAATTAAATGTAATTTTCGAATTGGGGATTGTGATTGAACCAATACCTCACAAAAATGTGAAAAGTTTTCAATCTGAACCCGAAAACGTTAGATTAGAACAGCTCCAAATCCAACTTGGAAACTTGAACGTATGTATGGATCGTCAACCCATACTTCTTTAGCAGTTCCATCATTCAAAAATCTGTTGAAAATGCGCTGATAGCCGTAACCAGTGCTCCCCTCAACGATATTCATCTGTTCATGGTAATTGCCCTCTAACACAAAATGATTCATAAGGATATACCTACTTGCTGTTTCCTTTTTGATCAACTCCTTAATATGTTCGGCTTTATCCATATATTCGTTAACTTTTTGCTTTAAACGGTTTCGGAGATCATTGTCTAATGTCAAGGTGTTGTTATTGGAGAACTGAGAAAACAAACCGGATGGAGTGGACAATAATTTCAAGGCTTTAATCAATATACCAATTCCCTCTTGGTAACAAACAAAACTTTCTGTTAATTTATTCTGCTTCTCCAGCTCGAAACCTCGAAGAATAATTCCTGACGCTGCATCAACCAGTGGATTTGAAGACATATATAAAGGAATTGGGTGGCTGAAAGCTGGAAACAATAGACCGCACACAAACTGACAGCACCTGAAAACAGACACGATTGTTGATTAAACTAATCAAAGTAACGTGGCCGATGTTACTACTGCACCACTGTCAATCGTAACCGACGCTACTAACACAGCTGTCGGTAATGGGTTAAAGCAGTTCATTGGTAAGCAATGGCAACTCTGAGCTTTCTTCTCTAAACGCTTATAACCCGCGGAATCCCGCTACAGAACGTTTGGTAAGGAGTTACTGGCCATCTGTTTAGGCATCTACTATTTCCAGCATTCGGTAGAAGACAGGACTTTTACGGTTTACACTAATCACAAACCGTTAACCTATTCTTTAAACGCTTCATCCGACAGGCATTTTCCGAGGTAAGTTAGGCACCTAGACTATATCTCTCAGTTTACAACTGATGTACGATATGTCTCAGGTACCGGAAGCACTGTCGCTAACATTTTTTCACGCGCCCAAAACTTCAGCACACCTGCTGACAATAACATTGATCTGGCAGTCATGGCTGCCGCACAAGCTACTGACCCTGAGATCCAGTATCTTCGTCAAAAGAGCTTTCTCACAATTCAACCCGTACCTCTGAAATCGTCAGAGGGAAAAATCCTCTGCGACATTTCCCAGGATATATCTCGCCCTGTAGTGCCGGCATATTTTCGCCGCACAGTGTTCAATACACTGCACAACCTGTTTCATCCTGGCATATGCGTATCAGTTAAACTTGTCACTGAACGTTTCATATGGCCTAAGGTAAACCATGATGTCCGTTCTTGTCTCCAATGCCAGCGTTCCAAAGTCCGCCGTCACACGAAGAGCCCCCTGGCACTTTTCCTTTGCCAGACGCCACGTGTACGTTGATCTGGTGGGCCTCTTATAACTCTCAAATGGCTTTATCTGTCGACGTGTGTCGACCACTTCACAAGATGGCCTGCAGCCATACCGCTACCCAACTGGCCCCCAGAAACGGTAGCCAGCGCCTTCCTGGAACGTTGGGTAGCACAATTCCATTGTCCGGCAGTGGTGATCACAGATCGCGGATCGCAATTTGAAGGACATTTCGCAGCCCTCTTAAGTACACCAGGATGCAAGCACATTCGCTTTACGGCTCATCATCCAGTAGCAAATGAGATTATGAACGACTTCGTCGTCAACTGAAAGCCGCTCTTAGTGCCCACGCTAACCCTTCTTGGAACGAGGCACTCCCGCTAGTATTTCTAGGACTTTGGAACACAGTTAAAGAGGATTTGAACGCTTCCGCAACATAAATAGTTTTTGGTTGCACACTTAGGTTAACAGGTGAACTTGTCTCACCAGCACATTCAGCACCGTACGATTACGGCAACTACACAGTTCGTTTGGCGCACCATATGCGAAAGCTACGACCGGTGCATCCTAGAGAATAATCACTAGCTGTGAATGAGTACACTAAACAGTCTTCGCCCACACATGATTTTTTTCGTACGGATGACCTTCGTCGACCACTGCAACTCCCATACACCGGTCCCTATCGTGTCCACGCAAGAGACACGGTGTAGTAACCTGAAGATAATCCCCGGTCTGCCTGCTGTACGATGTGTAAAATCTTTCCCAAAATCTTAGCTCATATTGTACATAGGATCTTAAGGATCTTTGCCTGCCGTCTGCTCGATGCATGCGATCGCGTTTGTTTGTTTGCATGCTTGTCGGTCTATGCGCGTCAAGGATGCCATACACACTCTTCCGGCTCGTGCTCGACGGTCGGATCCTTACCCTCCCTAACTACTTCGATGTATTGGTGTAGTGTAGCGCTGGTCGAGACAAATTGTAGTTATCGAATAATAAATTATCGGTCTCCACAGTTATCTGGATTTTTATTTCGCGTCTGGCATTGCTACCTATACCTGAGAAAGCGTCAATTTAGTGCACGTACGCATTAAAACGGAAACCTTCACCGTTATCCGAAACGGCAAGCGCGAAGTAGTTTCTGTCGACAGACTGAAACCAGCATTTATAGAGGAATCATCAGCCCCACTTCCGTCGACTAGTAACGTTCCTCAGCGGAAACCGCCAGTGCCAGCAAAAAGCGTTCCGTCCCCGGAACCCTCTGCAACCCCTATTCCTGCTCCCTCTACCTCTAGGCATAATCGTCTTGGTAGGGAGCTTCGCAAGCCTGTACGTTCTGCAGAGTATGTTAACTTTTAATATTTTTGAAAATGAGGTTTTTTTCATTATAGCATACGCACATTCGTACTCACCGTTTTTGTCTGCCTGCTCTTCCGAGTTATGGTATGTCTGGACTTAACGATATAAAACAAAAAACGACAAATTGTTTGTCTTGATTCTGATGCTTTCGCAGTTATCCGATGCGTTGTCAGGTCCACAACCAAAACAGCGTGGTTTCGGGACCAGCTTTATTCGTATGCCTACCTTCTCCTTTCTTGAGTATAGCAACTTTAGACAGGAGCACAAGAAGAAGAACAAACCGAAGGCGGTCACACTCAAAATTGCAGAGTCCGTAAAGTCGTCGGCTGTGAAGTTATTTAGTCGACCGGATACGTTGACAAGGTGAGTTATCCCTTTCCGTCTGTCGTGTCACTGTTTTCTTCTTTCTAAACTATCTGGAGAGACAAATCCCAGTTACAGCACTGGACAAACCTACCCCATTTTCTTTCAAGTTTTTAGGGTTGGGCAGCCCGCTGCGATAGAGAAGAAACGCATCGAAGACTAAATAACCTGAATACAAGAATCCTTCCAGCGCATCACCTATTTTCGACCGATCCTCCTCCGAACTTTTACATTCCCCAACCCACGTCACTATTCTTCGTGTGTAACACCCTGTAACTGCGACCAACTAGAAAGACATACTATCTATAATTTTTCCTTTTCTCTCTGGAATAACGAAGGCCTGTGTAACGTTTACTAGCCTTCTTGGGGAGAGCTACGTAGCGACTATAATAAATGATATTTTTGATAATCGCAGTCACTTGTACATTTGTGATGATTTTGGTTTTGCACCTACTTTTGGTTTAGTCAAGCTATCCCTTTCGCAATATTCATCCCGAGGCTACAATCACAACTCGCTCCGTGCTTCGCTAGCTTGACGTCTCTCTCTCTCTGTGCACTATTTTCCAGGGCTGATACTAGTACAGGAGGGTCAGCGCGCTGAGTCCTTGTTTTTCATTGTCGGTCGGTTTTCAATAGTGAGCACAGACTGGGAATTATTCTGTTGGATTAGTTCCAACAAACGAATTGACCACTGGTTAGAAGCTGCGACAAACGAGACTGTGCCGGACAGTGCAGCCATGAAACAGTGTGAACATCGATTTGAATCAAACAATCGTTCGTGTTGTTTGACAACCGCATAAGCTTTATGTGGCGGTTAGTGGTTGATGATCCTCAGCCCAAATACATTTTAGATTTGCTGCTAAGAATTACGCATCCTGGATGAAGAGGTTTGTATGCGTGTGTCCTCATTTGCTTCATATGATCACTGATGTGGTCGTACTTAATTAAAATTATTCCACTGTCTTACGGACGTTAACACCAAATTAATCGATGGTTCAATGGGTTGTAAACGGAAGTAGGAAGCTGGAGCCTTTGAGAATTCCGTATCTCGATGCGTAGAATCTCGAGGTCCTCAGCAACGGGCTGAAATGGGGAAAAGAGGTGCAGTGTCTGAACTAATCCAATAGATGTTGGTCAAGGCGAGTCTTGAAAACTGCTACAGAGGTAGCAGAAACAACATGGTCTGATAGAGCATTCCAAGCCTTGCAAACGAGCAGTGAGAAAAAGATATGCCTGCATTCTAGTCTGCTATGTTGGACCTCTAGTTTTAGGGGGTGGCCCCTCAGTATCACGCTACTCCTCTTGCTGAGCATCAGGTGGCAAGGATGTTCCGGGGACTGCATAATCAAAAAGGTTAATGCTAAGTAACCTCTAAGATGTTCAAAGATTTCAGTCTTTCCTTATATGGTCTGGTTTTCAGACCCCGGACTGCCTTAGTGGCTCGACGCTGTACCGTCTCCAGGAGCAACTTGTCCTTTTGGAGATGCGGTGGCCAGATTACAGATACATTCTCCAGAAGCGGTCAAACGGAACTGTTATAAAGAAGCTGAAAACATTTTTTGGGCCGAAGAGGCGTCTCAATAACGCCAGGATTTTACTGGCCTTTTTTGCATTTGTTTCAGCGTTCGCAGAGCTCGAGAGAGTGTTCGAAACAGTGCATCCCATGTCCTTCTCAATAAGAACCATCTGAAACGGATATGCGTCGAGGTAATAAGTGGTTTTCTTAGAACCGCGAATGTGCATAACTTAGCACCAACCAGCTTTAAATTTGAGTCGGTTCACTCGAGACCAATTGAAAAGAATGTCGAGGTCCTTCTGTAGGATGATAGAATCATCGGTCGTGTTGGCAGCCCGCTAAATTTTGACGTCATCCGCAAACAGTAGTAACGGAGAGGTGATGGAGAGTGGGAGATCGTTGATGAATACCAAAAATAGCAGCGGGCCAAGAATTGAACCTTGGTGTATGTGGTGGAGTGCAGCCAATCATGTACGCCATATATGCATTGGCCAATCAGATTGTTTGACAATGACCTATATATACAGTG
>JTDE01005349.1:0-10033 GCA_014338405.1 Paragonimus skrjabini miyazakii
CCAGTGTACTCCAACTTATCCAATAAAACAGGTGTTTGACCCTAGGGCTTGAATCATTTGCGGGTATAGTGTGTATAGCTGTGCTGGCTTGAATGGTGGAACGGTACTGTACGAAGTGGTATATTGTGAAGCAATGTTGGCATGGCACTATACGATCGTTGTTCGTTTCAAATCCAGTTCGTTGAATGATGGATACATCTGTGGATTTAAGCCCCGGAGACTTTGTGGTAAATGACAGTTGACTTTTTACACACTCATTGACAATAGCTACAGTCTACTTGTAAGCACTTGATAATAAACACTAAGGTAGATATATCAAAAACTGCCTACGGAAAGCCCATCTACACTTCGCTGCCACCCCGATTGAGATCACAACCAGCACACAGCGCGCAACCGAGAAAACCCATTTTGTAGTTTGACTACTTCGGCTAAAAGAGCAACAGGCTGGCGTTGGACGATTTACGTCCAGACAACTGTCGTACTACATTTACTATTGTCTGTTGCGTCCAAGTTACTCAGTGGCCGCGTTTTGCGTTGGATCACTGAACGCAGAGAAAGTCAGGTACGCGAAGAACAGGCAGGATTACGATGTGTTCGGGAGTGCGTTAGTCACAATTTTACCTTGCGACGGATTTTGGACCATCAGTAGTGTTACAGACAGGCGATGGTCGTGGTCGCTTTGGACGTAAAGGTTGATTTCGACTCAGTTGTTCTTAACGTTCTTTGGAGCTGTCTCCATCACAAGGGAGTACCAGGGATAGACATGAATCTATTGAGATCACTGTTTACTCAATCTACAATCAGGCTGAGAGATAATGACAACTGTCTCGGGTGTTCATCAATTCTAGTGGTGTTCGTCTGAAGTGTCCGATTTCTCCCACTCTGTTCGATTTTGTTATGGACGACATTCTATAGAGTGCGTTTGAAAACTCCGGTGAACTTGGTGTTGAGTCTCTACCTGGGGCTAGATTGGCCGATGTGGTGTATGCAGACGACATCGTCACTGCTCCAAGACTGAGACATTTCCACTTCTACTTTCATTATTGCAGGTAATCCACTTGAGACTGTGAACGGTTTCACATATTTGTGTAGCACTATCTCTTCAGTCTGTAATATTGCTGATGATATATCAGCAAAGATAACAAAGGCACGAGTTGTCTTTGCCAAACTGCGTCATCTGTGTCGTCGAAAAGACGTCTGGTTGTCGCTGAAAGGAAGAGTACATAATTTCTGTGTGCGTTCCATTTTGCTCTACAGTTCGGAAACGTGGCCTGTCCGCAATGAAGCTGTCAACAGACTCGCTGTGTTTGACCATCGTAGTCTCCACCAATTGACCCACAATAAGTGGACTGATCGTGTGAATAATGTGGCAGTTCGCGGGCGCGTACTCCGGAACACTAGGGATGCGCAATCAACCGGTCATCTACTCACGGTGCATAGCTTCCGATGCTTAGGGCACATACTCCGTATGCTGGCTGAGTGTTTACCGTACCGAGCATTAGATACTGAAACCACCAACAGCTGAGCGATACCACATGTTAATCGTGCAACATGTTCACGAAATATGAAGACCCTGACTGCCGCATCGAGCAAAGTGGGTAGGTGTCGCCTACCTGGATGGGGTCCTCGTGATTACTCAAACCGCTGGTTAGTGACGCTATTCAAGATGGCGGTATGTCGCAATCAACGGCGTACCTGTATCCATGTCATTTCTAGTTCTCCCGCTCAGTCTTCTTTTCTTAATCTTTAAACCTCTTAGTGGAGTAATTTTTACGATATCCCACGTCGTTGCGTGATAATTAAATCGTCAATAGACTGAGATATTTACATAGCGACCATCAAGGTTAACATATGAACGTATGGCTGGCGTTCCACTTTTGGCTGGGCGAGGTTGTGAACCACATACGAGCCTCATCAATGAGGCAACTCAAATAATATATTCCTTTGTGGAAGGGCTGTCTGGAACTACTTTTGGAATTCAATAACCACTACCAGTTGCATGTTATGTTCAGTATATATTAGATAAACGAACTTGCTGTTCATCATTGACGGACTATTTGCCACTTTGTTAAATAGTCTGCACTGTGAATACGAGCTTGGAAGTGTTCTTGATAATTTATAGGAGATACATCTAGTACATACATTTCTGAAGGCATTTTATGTAAGCAGAACGATTTCATCCTAAACTACAAATCCTATCGTAAACAGTGTGGTTCACTAACAGACGTTCACCAAAAAACCAAAATGTACTCGTTGAGTAGTCGACCACTAAAGTTGGAGAAATAACACAAACACTAATGTGTGAGCTTAACGAATTCGGTTAACATTCGTCCAATCTAAAACATCCTGCTCGGGATTATCGTAAAGGATGTCTTCTTTGATATCTTCATAGCTGCATCCATATGGCATGCGTCCTATGACGAACTGCAGCTACAGTTGTCTTGGCATCCTCGTGAGAGCATCTTCACAAATTACCTGACGTGTAGTCATATCAGTAATCGCAGGCTTTCTTATACTACATGTCTTTGTCTGTTACAGACTTTTCATTTTAACGTATATCCGCGGTTTTGTCGCTCGTAGCGGTGTGCTGCTTCATTTCCAGGTGTTGCATGTTGTATTTTTAGTGAAGTCAAATTCTTTTCACTAAGGTTATTTTTTAAAGTACCTTTCAGTAAGTTTGCCGCTCGATCAGCATAAAAGCAGGAACATATTGGTCCTTAGTTTTTCTCTCGGTGTGCAAAAATATGAAACTTCGTGCTGATAGATTTTACGAATATCGTTCCAGGATAACATACGCAACCGGTTAATAAGCAGCAGCCGCGTTAGCCCCATTGTGATTTAGACTGAAGTGAGCCAGCGACTGTCTCGAAACAAACTGTTCTAGACAAACCAGTTAGATGGATCCGTAAAGCAACAGCGAAAATACGTTTAAATTTTGGCGGTCTAATATTGTGACTGCGAACATTTTTACTCCCTAGCTCTACGTTCAAACCACACTGATCGAGAGAGAATATATATGTTGAGTCTATATATATGTATATGACGAGTATAAGGGTTAACCGGTAAAATTAGTGAGGATGAAAGGATTTACTTATGGCACATCACCCCCTTTTCGAAACAGGCTAATTCTCCAGTGTATCTGGTGGTAATACTACGTTTAGATTGTTTTAGGAAACATGAAAACAATAGGGCATACGACAACCATCTGATATTTTGGTTTTAGAGGCTTCGTTTGCAATTCATTTTCCTCAATGTGAAGAATACGGTGGGACTCATCCCGAGGATTTTGATGACTAACTTAAAAAGACCTATAAATCTTGCCTAATTTCACGGGATCTGGTCAGGTAACTGTAGGGCTTCACTGCTAATACCTCGCCCCCCCCTGTGGCACATTTCATGTGTGTGAGGAGGAGAGTACTGAGACGTTACTTCATCTAATCCATTTTTCCGCAGTTTGTTTGAAACTTTTTCAAGATTGACAGTAACGCTGTCAGATAACAAAATATTAACTGTGAATGACTGCGATAAGCATTTCTTCCAGGGGCGTCAATTTCCAAGGTGTGATAACGCTAAATCGATGTTTGGGGATTTTTGAATGTTTACAGAAGTCGATTTACCACCAGCTTTATGTTTAAACAGGATATTCTCTCCACTTCTTTTGCGCTGGAGTTCCTAGAATTCTACTTAAAACATCATTTCTTTTGAAAACCAGTAATCTGTTTTAAGAAAGATGATACTATCAATATCAACAACATTTTAATTAAGTTTAGGCCTAAGACGTTTTGAACGACAAAACTGAATTCAATAATGAGAATTCCATCAACGAAATTTTTTATTTCAAACGACGGGCTAAAATTCACTGATCCAGTATAAAGATAATTACATAATAATCATTCATTGGAAAACTCATGCTTAAACGTCTTCTAAGGATGAGAACGTATTCCTGGAGGGTAAAATTATGTAGGCAGTATAAATCCGTTTCTATACTCATGTGTTGAAATATTAAAGAAATCAGACATCACCTTCTGCAAATAACATTAACTTTGATGACAATGTTGGGAGCAATGAAGTTTTAGTTGCATTTTGTTCACTACCTAGCATACTGTTGCAAAAATAAAGCCAAATATTCATAACCAGATTTACAGTTCACGAGTACTAAAGTAGCTCGTTATATTCAAATTTTGGTCACAATTCATCAACGCTGAAACCGTAAGTACTTGACGTTATTCTATAATGTGAAGTAACATTCAAGTAGAAAATGTTTAACAAATTAATTGTGTTTGTTTTGTTTGTGTACTCTGAAGAATTTCCACGCAGACTGCTCTTATGAAAATAAAATGTTTTATTTGAAAATTAACAATGTATCCAATATTTACTGAACATTTTTATCACTGCCTAACATACACCCTTATGCAAACGTCAGTAACACTCCTTCATTTGATTTTCAATCAGTGTGCACTGAAGCGAACTAAGCTGATTCTCAATACGACCGCAATCCGGATGTAAGTTGTCCAAAGGCTAATCCATTTTCTCATTGTGTTATGCATGACCTGGACCTCAATTTCAGATTCCAAACTGACAGCACGTTGTTGAAACAATTCTTACAGTGTCTTTTTAAATGTGAGTAACACTGAAGACATGCTGGATTGTTTCAGGTTTACAGGAAGAACAGCTGCACATAAGCGAACAACTGGAGCTAGAGTTCATCTGTTCAGTTAAATTCATGATTATGGAAACGACAAATTTAATCATCAAAATATCGTTGTAATCTGCCTCATAAATTCACTAACGAATACATAAAAAATGAGCTAGTTAGAAGTACTATTAACTAAAATACGGCCATACAAGAGCATAATGTGATTAGGTCTAATGTCGACGTTTTTAAACTACGAGTTTAGTATTATTTAATGTAAATGGTGTTTGAAGCAAGATCATCTAGTTTGTAATACACAGACGTAGACAGCAGCTAATAATCTTGTTGTGTATTGTACAGTGCTCCAAATAAGTGGCCTTATTTTAACCCTTGTCGAGCACTTTTAGGGAACTTTAAAATAACTTGATGTTCAGATAAAGAACATACTCTTGACACAAGTTTCCGAAAATCAGAGTTAACATTTTCCCTTTTCACTCGGATAGAGAGGATGAGTAACACTCATTGACAAATGTGACCTAGCGTTTTCTTATGAAAATTCACTTGCACCTGACAGAAAGTTGATCGCGTACTGCTAGGTATGTTTGCCTGCTGGTACTCCTAATAAGCATCGACGGGAACAAAACTTGCGTCCAGTGTTACTTATCAAGTGTGCATACAAAATATTTTATTGAAACTTTAGGGCTAAGATCGATTGTGGGTAGTAATCAAATTGAATAAGGATCTACAAGGATATCAATAACCCCATATTCAACATGCAGACGAGAATGGTGGCCATTGACTTACGAAGGGTTTGCGTAGACTTTGATCGATAATATTTCCAGGGTTATTTAACTTTTTTGGTGGAATATCAGCAGCCTGTTTTCTGAGTGTATAAAATATATCCAGCAGTGAATACACATTTTTACTTGGAGCTAAACAGTAGTTTCTAGCAAATGGGGTAACTGTGATTTTAATATATTCCAGATCTTAACAAACCCTGAAAAATATGGCTTTAGGACGAGAATACGAATGCAGGCATAATTCACCTGGTGATCTCACCATAAAAAGTGAAAGCAGCTTGCAACTGTTCGCCTAACGTGCCATAAATCACTTATTAGTAAACATAGATTTCCTCTCATTTGTTCACAAAGACTTTTTGTCAGAGTGATATGGACAGCCGTGTTTCTTCCTCAGTTTTACTTGGCGTTTCGGGCACTTTTGAGTAAACTGTTTGTGATACTGTTTATTTTTGTTATATTCCGGCAAAGTAAAACGGTGGCATCTGTTTAAGATTTCGACGGAAACTGACTCAATGGCATTGAGCAAATAGTTTTTAATTTATGTACAAAATTGTTAGGACGTCCCCTACTGCATTTATATATTCAGTACTTCAACTACAGCGAAACCGTAGATGTCTGCTTGAGATCAGGTACCATAAAAATCTCTTCCAGATAAAGCTGCTAAGTTCCCAAGAGCTTAACCAGGTCGGTGACATGGAATGCCTCCCAAGTTTGGCTAACAGCTAGATGTTTAAGCTTGAGAAAAGATTTACTAACAACCCGCGCATATTTGTTTGTGCTCTGTTTATCGTTTATACAGTGCTTTGTCTGCTTAAATTTACTGCTTAGTCAAGATGCAACGTTGTTTATGGCAAATTCTGGGGTTACCACGTTGTAAACTGCTTCGTATCTTCAAAGAAACTATTTTGTTTTCAACAACCCTTGACGAACCACCTGATCATTGTAGGTGTTATACGCAAATTATTGCGTTAAGGGATCATGTTTTGTCTTTACTTCTTCGTTTGCCTTGGTGTTCAGGATTGTGTAATCGTTCCTCCATTTTTGTTCTCAGCTTTTAGGGATTCTGTCGGTTCACCAAAACATTGTTTCTTTAACATGAAAACGACCTTTGTATCATACTTACATCTGCGCCTTCCTTTTTGGTTGATAGAATCGTGAAACATTAAGCACCGACAAGATATTTGCTAACCATTCACATCTGACGTAAGCAAAGTTGTTGGTTTTTTGACATACTCTGTTAAACGAACAGTGAATAGATTGAGCCGGATTTCTGTGTCCTTAGCTACACTGAAATGGTGTGTGTAGCTCACCTGATCTCAGTTTCTTACCGTATTTCCTGATCAGTGATTTCACAGTAGCCATTTTATCTATGTGTGTACCAACCGAATTTAAAAGTTACGAAGTCTAGTCTCTTTCGTAAAACTGGTTTTCTCATGTCTGAGTGAATTCTTGGTTTTTCATGTCTCCCAGGAACATTACTGAATGTCTCGTGAGAACTGTCACAGTAATTACAGTTTGGCACTGAAGATTAAATTTCTGACGTGTATGAAAAATTGATTTAACTAGTCTGTCAATATTAATATACATACTTTTCCAAAGATCGTTAACTTTTTATGATAAATATTGTTCCATTTCATCGATTTACTTTGATTTTGATTTATATTTTATGAAACGAAGTAGAAACCAAATTATTCAAATCGTTAACCTGTGCACGGATTTGTCTAGAATCATTTATGTTGTATAGCACAATAGCTAAATGTATTGAAGTAAATAATGTTTCTATAACAGCTTTCTGGATTTGTTATTGCCAGGTTGCAAAATTTTGCCAGACCGATTAAGGAGTGATACTTTTAACTTCAAGACGACGTGTGAACAGTTAGTAGTCTATTTGTTTAAGAAGATTTTTGAGGCAAAAATCTTTTTCCACTAGATAAGCCAGCTGCGAATGGGGTCTTATTTAAGATAAGTTAACTGCAAACTATCTAACACGTAAGAAGATTAGGAAGCCTGACTAAAACCTACATGAACAGGTGTCACAACTAGCCAGGAAGATTTCACCACATCAAATCCTACATATGAAAACTGCGAGACAAAAATGAAATAGATAAAATAATTTGGATGGATTTTCATAATATAAAATGTAAGTTTATGAACCACAGCCTTGATTTATTCGTTGTATCGGTTTATCTAGTCATGAAAGCAGGTTAGGTTGATCAATCTGAAACCGGCCGTTGTGTGATAAAGAGTTCACTCCAGTCACTTCTATGCAGTGCTCATTTTGTCTTCCTAGTTTCCACTGTCCCTTTAACCAAACAATTTAATCTAGGTTTAAAAGATTCTCTGATTATCACGACATTATGCAGAACACTTACATGACGTACGCTCTACGTGTAACCAGTGATTGCTTTGTCGTTGATTATGGCCAATATCCCAACTGCTTTCCGAGTGCCTGTTATGTTGTTAGTTTATTCGAATTGTATGTCCTCTTGCTGCTTAAATAATGTGAACATGTGACTAACAAAAATATGTTCTGTGTGCACAATTACTAGTTCCCTCAACAAATAAGTTACAATAAGTTACCAATTATTTTCTATCTTTAACGATCGATAAACCTATATTTAAATATTCTCCATAATTAAAATCTGCTTGCAGCTACAGATGGACACCCGCTCATTTGTTTCTCTCTTCGCCTACCTCTGCAATTTAGCATTCTTCACTCAGCTCGACATCAATCTTCGCTCAGTTATCTTTGTTTTGAAGTTAGTGGACGAAGACTTTGCGGCCTGGTGCTGGTAGCAAATTAATAATTTCCTCTTAGTTCGAAGTATCATTAGTTCATTGCCTCTTTTAAAAATATCACAATTTCTGAAAACGTGGGTACACAAAAATGGAGATTTTTCCATCAAGGTAGAAAATTGGATCTTTGACCTGGCTTCAAGCATTCTGCAAGCTCCCACAGTTAAACGTAACGTCAGTGTTAAGATGGATATGCCATTCAACGCTCTTATAAAATCATTCATCCTGAGTTTTACTCGCATTTCGAACAGTTACCCATGAAGACTCTAGCCATGACTAGGGTAGAGACTCGTGTACGTGTTCTTATGGGGTTATAAGGTTGACCATGGTAACAGTGAACTCATCGTGTACAAGCAAACTCACATGTGGTCGAACGAAGGTTTTCGCTTGTGGCTCAGATCACTTGATTATCTCGACAAAAGACTTGACGACCGTTTATTAACTGTAATCGACCAGTTGCGATGATTACATCCAAATCAGGTGAAAGTCCCCTGTCTTAAAGTTTACTGTGCAATCGGTAATTATTCAGGGAGCCAAAAAATTTGAGTTGAACATCCTTCAATTGTAGGCGCAACCTGTTCATGCAGATAAACTTGACAGTTAGCCCCTTCTTCATTGAAGCAATGTGTGATCATCAGATCTCATTAAGAGTGGTTGCGCTTGCAACTTAATGTAGCCTCTTTAGCTCGGAGGTCAACGAGATCACTTCATGCGAAAGTGAAATGGAGTTGAAATCTTGGTAATATCCAAGATATTTGCTACTAGTAAGACACTACGGAAGGCAAACTACGGTTTGCTGCTTCCATATTGGATGGACTTATTAAAATATAAGTAGACTGAAGTTAAATCCAAATCCTTCAGGTTTTTGATCGCGTAGAAGTAATCTTGAGGTGAAAAAATAAAATGAGCATTTGTAATTACCGCTTTCCGTTAGAGTCTCGTCATTGTTTGGTGGCACGCTAGCTTCCGTTATATGAAAAAATTAACTTTTCAAGTACATCAATTTTCTACGTGTTTTGTCAACTGTTCACACCAGGTTCGTAAAAACAAGTATAAATTAGTGATTTACGCCTCTGAGTTAACAACCATGTCACGTTTCTGAGAAAGTTACAATCATTCAACTGTTTAATAATTCATATAGGTGCTTCTGGAACAAAATACAGTGGCGTGCTTGTCTTCATTATTTATTTAATAGATGTTGACAATGTTACAATAAAGACATATAGGTGAACATATGTTTTCGATAATTCATCTTCAGGCCGGTACAATTATATAAGGAGTTAATAGAGTTAGATCGAGATATCGATCAGACTTATTACAAAGAAACTAGGTCACTGGTCAGTCAATTGGCGATGACTTGATTGGTCGGTTACGTCACGCTTGTCCATTGGTTTAACCGCGCAGGTTGACCATCGATCCGGTGGACTTGTGGCCATGGTAGGTGCAGTGCTTGGACAAACCGTTTTTGGTGACATAATACCGGGTCAAGCAGCCTGATTCCAATGGCCTCGGCAGTACAAAGTGTTCTGATTCGGACCGCTTTTGATGGGTTGCCTGGCACGCGATATACCACTTTGAAGGTTCGATCGGTGTCCACCTGGTGTCCGCTTTCAACCAGATGAGCGAGGATAACACTGTTGACCGATCGTGATTCCCCGTGCCCCAGCCACCGTGGATGGTGTTCTCGGATTCGTTTCGAAAGTTGTCTTGACGTTCGACCAATATAACCTGCTCCACAGGAACAAGTTAATGAGTAGATACACATAGATGAGGTCTGAACTGTCAGTCAATCTTTGTTATAAAA
>JTDE01005349.1:11731-27359 GCA_014338405.1 Paragonimus skrjabini miyazakii
GATGGTCAACCTGCGCGGTTAAACCAATGGACAAGCGTGACGTAACCGACCAATCAAGCCATCGCCAATTGACTGACCAGTGACCTAGTTTCTTTGTAATAAGCCTGATCGATATCTCGATCTAACTCTATTAACTCCTTATATAATTGTACCGGCCTGAAGATGAATTATCGAAAACATATGTTCGCCTATATGTCTTTATTCTCACTGTCGTAATGGGCATATTTGAAACAATGTTATAATATTTTTAACTTTGACCATTCGCTTTATATTTTGATGTATTTTTCTTTTTTAATCTTGAACATCTCGTGTATGGCCACTTGAATGTTCGGAAACAATGGACCCTTTGGAAAGGTGTTGCTAATGGAATGCCTAATATGCTTCACATAAATAAGAATGAAGTGGAAACTTTAGCAATTGAGGACTTTCAGTATTTCTGATTAATTACGAACAAAAGTTTTGCAAATTCTTTAAAGAATTCGAAGTTCACTTAACTGCTTGAGAAGGAAAAGTATGAAAGCGATGAAAAGTTCTTAAATTTTCATGGGTGATGGTTAAATGTGTTAGTGAATTCGACAATTTTTTATACATGGCAAACGGTTGAAATGCGCAGACAGGTCTTAACGTACCAAGTAGCACCTTCAACCATGTCCAACGGAATAGTCAAGACTGTCATGAATCGTAAGTCTCCGATTAGCTACCTTGCAAAATGTACAAACTATAGACGATGGTATCAAATAACAAACAATGTAGCATTTCTTAATTTGGTGTGTAGATTACATTATAAGCCACTTGTGGATGATGTATTTTTAATGCTATGGCTACGACTTGCAGATGTGCTGACTTTCAAGTGGTGCGCTGATGAACTGCTGTTTTGTTTACCAACTTGGCCGATTTCATGCAGACAGAAAAGGTGGTCAAATACATCCGCTTACTCTGCATGGAGGAACTAAGCCTGTGATGTCCAGGTAAAACGGGTGCACGCGCGCATTGCGAATTCTTTACTCAGCTTATAATCAGAAGTCTCTGTGATGCCGCATGTGACGAAGATAGGCGAATACAGTAGGTACTCCGTGTTTTCTAGTAGGGATCTCGTCAAGTGTAGTATAGAACGATAAGGTGACTTGACCGTGAAATGTTAAACACTAAACAGTTTCAGTTGGTCTAAACACAACAGCAATAAGTTTGAGATCGGGGCCAATTCGGTCTTATAACGATATCATATAATAAAAACATCCAAGCTACACATCAGAGAGACTAACTGTATACTTGACTCAGTCAGACATGATTAGCACGTTGTTCATAACGTAATCGAATCAAATGATAAAGTCATTGCCGGTAAGTTGATAATCACTTCGGACTACGGAATTAGGTACTTCTTTTCGGTTTGCATAGTTGTGCTATTTATTACAAAAGTCAGTAAATTTAACATTGAATGATTAAGAGCCAAACGTTCATTTTGAATGGGAAACTCAATTAGACGGGATGCTTTATCATCTAAACTAATTTGAGTGATAAAATAAGTTACAGTGATCTGAAGTGACATAACTGTAAGTTAGTAGAATAGAAATGACGAAGGAAACTGAATTCGATGTTGCATTGTTGACTGACAAGATGTTTGTCAACACTTGGCCAGTAGTAATGAAACCCAGTACATAAATTGCACACTTCTGAGTAGAAAAATTGGCACGGTTATTTAACACTTACTAGGTGAAACTAACCTCACAGAATAGAACAAAGTTAACCCACTGAAATCGCCCAATTTAAGTACAAGTATGCTCGCTCATCCCTACTGAGTGATCAAGTCGCTCCTGTTTTCCTCCAATCGTACATCATTCACCGGTCTCCCAAGAGGAAACTCTAGCTCTGTAGTCCTTGGTCCCGTGTGGATATCATATTCTGGATAGGACAAGTTTTAACAACAAATGAATAACGTATTGTGCATGGAATCTCCCTGATAATGATTGTGTTTATTTCCACGACAACTTAAACCCAAGTGCTTAGCCTTATGTGTGCGTCAGTGTATTATCGTCTTTAACTATCAGGTCACTGTTGGCAGACAAAGATGGTTATAAAACATTTATACTGTAAATTTGTGCTATTCAAGTTATCCATTAGGGAGGAAACTAACTGGCTTTTGTGTGAGTGTAAAAAGACGCATCTGTTAACGAAGCAGCAAAGACCAATCACGTCATATCGATTGATTGACCCGGCCTCGAGTGAATTGATATGATTTAACTCATTCAGATAATCAATCTCACTCAGTTAATCAGACTGCAGCTGCGCGATCGAACGCCATTACGTTATCTGAACTGTTTTCTTGTGTTCACTTTCTGGTGCCCCCTATAACGTGATTTGTTCTAACACTCTGACTGCCAGATGTGATCGTCTCGATTGATTTGCTATGCATCTTGTTGGCCATATATGGTACTCATATAATTAGAGCCTCTGTGGCCTAATTCTGAATCTTCTTATCCTCCCAATAAACGCTGCTGGGCGCATCTATTCTCCTTCTTGGTTCTGGGTTAAGCGATTGAGAGCGTACCAAAAGGGACGATCCAATAATGAGGTAACGCATTATGCATGCAAAGAACCGTAATTGTTTCACACGGATGGAACTTACGTATTATTGTTAAACATCGGAATTTCGATTCATTGCACGCATATTATTCCGCTTAATTCATTGTGACACTTCTGCGTATCGTAAACATTATAGTTCATACGCATATATTACTACGGTGCGCTGTCACTGAGAGCCATACTCCATCGACGTCACG
This sequence comes from Paragonimus skrjabini miyazakii, assembly GCA_014338405.1. Taxonomy (NCBI): domain Eukaryota; kingdom Metazoa; phylum Platyhelminthes; class Trematoda; order Plagiorchiida; family Troglotrematidae; genus Paragonimus; species Paragonimus skrjabini miyazakii. The sequence continues at coordinate 14,509 of JTDE01005349.1, forward strand.
TCCTACGGTGTTAACATTTACTATATATATATGTATATACATATATATCGACTTTCACCCTAAGAATTTATAAAGTATTACGTAACGAGTTCAGTCCGCTGATTAACGATTAGCGGTAATTGTCGAATTGGCAGCTGATAAACTCTGCTGTAGTAACAACGCATCTGAGAGCAATTGGAAGAGAATACTGTTGTTTCATAGGTATGCATGTATAAGCAGATCCTAACCTTCAGCTATAGTCACGGCGTACACGATTTTAACGCACATTCTGTGTTTTCACAATACTATTCCTACGCAGCGGAGGTGGTTCAATCACGAAACGGTGGCGCACTTCGACCATTCAACTAGCTCAGGGTATTTAAGGAAATGATAAACGTCCTCTCTCAGCAGTGACATTGAAATTTCGTTTTATCGACTAATCTGAAATGATCATATCAGTGGAAGCGAGGACGCTCGTGTATGGAAACGGGATAATGTTGAACAGTGTGCCTGACTAATTTTACCATTGTACGCCCAACATACCTGTCAGAAGTGCTGGCAATTTGATGTAGAGTGAACAATTCAGAATGACCAACTAGTTTACTCCCAACGCTTGTAATCAGAACAGATTACATGTTTGCAGTTAAACGGTGAGATATTGCGAGTTGCCTTTATCCTACTAGCACCGAGGGCCACTGTAACACTGTTCACGGAATTCTGCTTCGAAAACCGTACTCAAAAGAACCACTCTCGAGGCCACACCGAAGTATTTCTTTCCTCATGTGACAGATAATGCTACCTTCGGAATAGGAGTAACACAGTTAAACAATTGAACATTCAAGCCCAACCATGTTTCAAAAAATGAACATTAAACGGAAGTACAGTCTTGTTAGTTGTGTGTCCTGCCTAGAGGAGGATGGAAGTTTATAATTCAAAAAAGCCGTATTTGGTTTGTGAAAACGGCACAAAGCCAAATATTTTTCCATTCTTCACGATATATCATATCGTAAACTGAGAACTGGATCATTTTAAGAAAATGCTTTAATTAATTCAAGTTGTAACAGTAAGTTTGCATAATTTTCAAATATATTTTATTGACTTCGTGCCTTGTTTTCTCCAACAAACCATCACCGCAATCGGAATTCAAGCTGCTACTGTTCGTTAGAATAAAGATAAACAAGCTGGACTCAATGTTGTTCGTTAGGTTGAAGTCCGTGTGTGTGTGTGAAAAACCTGTTTAATTTCAAGTCGCTTGCTGCCTTTTCTACTCCTAGGGTTGCTAAGCTATTTTCTCCTTCGCAATTTATTGTATTCCGTTACTTCCATAGATCGATTATTACAACAGAAATTAGTATGTTGAAACGCTTCCCATTTTAGTGGCAAGCCTCCTCTGCGCACTTCAAGTTGGCACATTGGTTGCAACAATAAACCAAAGAAGTTGATTCATTCGAGTGGACATTATTATGATAACGATTTTTATGTTAATGGGTGTAATACTGCTGCTATAACCATCTGTGAGCATACAGTCATTGTCGCGGGATAACATACTTGAATATCCACGGATTGGACATAACCCAAACTTGATGGCAACCGTCACATTCCCATAAAATTCCCAGTAGACCCGTTTCTGAAGGAAGCAATAGACTCGGGTTTTGCTCGCATTAGCGATCGATAGTAGTGCATATCCTGAACCCACTTATATTCATTGCCTAAAGATGTACGTATAAAAGAGGAAACTGAGAATCTGTTTCTCGTAGTACACAAAGCCTTTTGTTTACTCGACTTGAATTTACTTACCATTTTTACGCAGAAGCAACTGTGTTTACATAAACCATTGCTATTGAGTAACCTGTAAGCTACGTTTCGATTGATCTGTTTCACATTATATTGTATGAACCTAAATTCAACAAGTTGGTTGCTTTAATCCAACACGACTTTAAACAACCCATGTTAACCATCCACTCTGTTTGATTGGCTGGTGTTAATTCGCCTGTTACGTTTGCCACTGAATGTTCTCCACTAATTGAACCCAGCCCGTACAATCGTGCTTAATATTTTACTAATACTACCAGCCAGTCGTCGTATGTTGTAAGCTGAAATATGTTTGATGTTCGCGTGGAATGCAATGGTTTGTTATTCTAGTATTTTACCTTTTGACTTTCATTCTCGCAGTATTATTAATGTTGGTCCTCTGAAGCCAAACATGCTCTCGACTTACCCGTTTCCTCTAGATTACCCAACACACATTCAAAGATACGCGAACCTCCTCAACGCCCTCTAATCTGTGAACTTCCTATGAATCCTGTGTTTCCCAGTCAACAATTGCCAGTTACTGTGCTAACCCAGTTTGTCGTTGGAATTATGTTACATGCCTTCAGTATTCCCGTGAAAGACTGATAGTTTGAAAGAAAACGCAGTCCCACGCCTGCAGTATCATGTTTATTATTGTAGAATGAAACGATTATCTCTGCGTTGTTAACAATACCAATCCGGTAGATTGGATTATGAACTTTCGAATCATTCACCACCTTATCTGACCGTTGAGTCGCCCGACTTCTAATAGGACTTCGAGAAATTACTAAGCAGCGCTGTTTTTCACGGCATAGATAAACAATATCTGTTTACTGATGAGTAGTAGGGGATTTTGTCTTTCATATAGATAGAACATCTCCCACAATTGATCGCAACTGTCGCATTCACATATAATTTCCAACCAGACTCTTCCGAAAAGAAGCACTAGACTCAAGTTTCGCTCTCATTAGAGTTCGTCAGTAGTGCATATGCTTGCCACTGCTGGGATTAGAACTCCGTTCGCGCTTTTCATGACGCAACCCTGTTGATCACTGTGCCATTGACCTCATATTGGACGCGAGGGAATTATCATATGTGAACCGTCAGCCGCAAGTAGGTAGGCTGTGTGAGTGGTAAAGAATGACGACAACGACCAAACGAGATAAATTATTACCAGTTCATTTATCTTTGTTGGAATTGTGTCATCTCTAACCTCTCAGACTTGGTTGTTTTAATCACACTTGTACAGAGGCGTAGCCGGCTTATGACCTCACGTTGACCACCACATATTATTGCGAACCAGTGATTGTGCTAAGCCAATGTCCACACAATTACAATGTTGGCTACGATGGATCAAAGATAATCCCTTTGCTGACCAAAACGAAATATGCACATGCCGAGTGTTATTCCGCGTGCTATTTACTACAATTAATATAACTCAAGGTTCTCTGGTAAACTGTTTGAATATAACACTGAGAAGGCGGACAGCGATGGGTACTAGTGCTTTGTACTGCCTCGCCAGAGTCATAAATATCATCGTTCCTTCACTCATCCCGCTACACATACACATTTATATGTATCCTGCACCTGTGGGTTGGTCTAAAATAAACAGTATGAAATGCTACCACTTAACAATGCCTGCCTTTCTAACACTGCCTTCAACCTTACAAAGGGAACTTGTTGCTTTGAGGTGATTGTTGTCAAAGGACACGTATTTTTCGGTAACGGTCGCCATCAAGTAGTCGGATTATGATCGGTTTGATCTGTTACTGTTTCACTGAATGCAGTCGGTTGAACTTATTGTTTTATCAACATGATTGGGCATAGCCAACTAAAGTGAAATAAAATAGCTTCTTGCCCAAAGCAGTTTATCTTACACGCGTTCGGATACACCTGGTTATACCTGCTATTGTATGTTGAGCTCACATTAGAATGTCAAGAGATAAATTCAAAATCACATAGTCACCGAGTGACTTATCTAAACGATGAAATTATTTCGATTTATCGGTCTATTTGTTTGTAAGCAGCAAATAAAGCAGATATTTGCTTATTCCGTTTGAAATTGCAAGCAGTAGGATACGAGTGCAAAGAACAGATATTGAAAGTATGTGAGCATATTCATACTGATCTGTTATTCCATGAGATGCCGAAATTTATTGCACAATTTCAGTCACAACACTAAATGGCGAATGTTGACCGTATGCTTTATAATAAGATAAACAAATGGCAAACGTTGTGGTTAAGTCCCTCGCTAGTCAGTTCCGACGATTATCTCAGACTCAACAGAGTCCGTAGTTCAGTGTGTATTTTAATATCACTCAACGACATTATGCGGAAAGTTAGTGGTAACAACTATGAAACCGGTCATGGTTCGATTGGCGAATTGTAACGGTTAAGGTCCTACTACGTGCATTACCTTTTCATTTGAAATTACCATATTATTTGCTAACATGAAACAGATCGAGTTTTGGTGCAGTTCATAGGATCACCTGCCCTGAGATACGCACTTCCGTGAGTCTGAGACAAACGTCATAGTTGAATCAAAAATGGAAAATGCAGCACAGTAAATCGTCTTCTACATTTGTTGTATTGCATATGACAAAATACTTAAACGCACAAAGCATCATTGGATAGATATCCTATGAAAACTGGAATTGAGCAGCCAGATTACTACAGGAGCAGTCGGCTTGATTGTGATCTACCAACTAGATACCCGCGAAGCTACTGATTTTAAAATGCTAAAGCATTATCTTCCAAAGTAATTGAGCGGCGAAGAAATAGTCTGAACACATGCATAGTTTCATACTGCTTAAAAACGACTCAACTAGTCCCAAAGGTAATCCAGGTAGTAGATATGACATTTTGGTCCATAAATAGCACCGGTTCGTCTTTAATTTAGCAAACAGGTAAGAAAATCTCTGCTGTTCATCAGTATTCTCATATTGATAATTACGGCTTGTAAACAACGTGTGAAGGACCAAGAATTCCCAAGGAAGATGAGAACTGAATGAAACGCGGCATTGTAGCTTAAGTCTATTTGCCGACAACGATGCGTTTTCCTCATTTTGATTTCATTGCAGCCGAAGGCTTCGCACGCGACACTGACTTCTCACTTTTCACTTAACATCTGGTTGTTTCCTTGGGTTCAGTTTCACTAGCTTTATCTGCAGTATACGTGTACTCTTTATAAAGTCAACATGCTCAAGTTTCCGAGTAAAGTTGGATGTAATAGAATATACTGGCAAACTGCCATTGCCAATTTCCACATATTTTCGAAGGTCACCAGCTTCACGTTGTTAGTAATTCGAGTATCTGACTACTTCCGCTGTTTGGTTACATGATTGGACCTATTTGAATTTGTTAGATGTTAGATGCCCCACGTTATCTCAGACAATGCTGACTCGGGTAATATTTTGTATTGACACGATAGTACCTTATTACAAATAACATACACAACTCCTTCTTTAAGGTCTGCGATAAGTTGGGTGATGCAAAAAGAAAATAACTACGAAAATTTAATCATGTGACCCGGAGGACACTCAATGTAACTTAGTTTCACGACAGCTTGATGTTCACAAATAATTGTTTCGTTTATACAACACAGGCTTATTACGACGGCCTTAGTAAATTTTAGGAACCGTAGGTTGTTATGGTGTGCTGTGATGGCCCAAGGCCACGTTTTGACCAGCCGACAAGATTTTTCGTCCGATCAACGAGTCTGTTTGACCATACCGTCCGGCTGTGACCTGTTTGTGAATCTGCCCAGGAATATCTTTCCTCATCCGTGAAATCATTGACCTGTCGGTTCTACTTAGATTGCCTTTTCTGAACTGACACACGCAGTGTGGTCTGGTGTCAAGTTGAACTACTCTCAACGCAGACACGGGTAACATGCTTTTCTGACTAAGGACCCGCAACTGAACAGCATTACACGCCCTCAGCTCATTTTGGTTTCCGGAGGGTCGTGATATCTCCACTGAAGGGTAACAATTTATTGGATATCACATCATGGAAGAAAACCGTGGCTAATATTGGTCCTCCCTAATTCATCATCAGATTAACAAACTTGTATATGTTCATCGAACTTAAAAACAGCATATGGACAACACAAAAAAGCTTAGCAGAATGTCGTTGGGCCATGCAAAGCGTTACAAAATATCCCGAGCATATCTAAGCTAACTAGTCAGACGGTAAATCCCAAACGGTAATGTTCAGTGGTTTGGAGTTTCGCCCACCATTTTATCACAGAGTTATCGGTTGGAGTTCGAACTGCCACGTAGACCTATCGTGTAACGTTTGGCCATGATAGTTGCGGGGCATGCACAAATTTGCTGTGTGAACACAAAATCGGGTTGCTGTATCGAATAGCGATCGATTTTGCAGGGATTAACAACTATTGTCCAACCAACTTGGGCTGGTTAATCGTAAGTATAAAAATTACTCGGAACGTCTGAGTGCAATCAATCTGACGACCAATTCCGGGTAAATATGCGTCGATAGCATTGCTGTCAGATATGATCTGACCTGCTCCAAGCTAGGCTGTATGATGTTTGCTGGTGTTTTTTAACAAACGATTCGTCGTGCAACCTACATATTACATTCCTGTAAAGCAGAAAAAATGAGTACATGACCATGGAGTGGCAAAGGTGTGGAGTTTCTTTATCAGGCTCTGTGTCGGTAGGGGATTGTGGTGAACCGGCCTTGCATCGCTGCCGTCAGAAGACTCTGATTCTGTTGACGGTGAAGTTGTTAGTGCAATATTGCTGATTAAAGGGAGGCAGACGAATATGATTTTCTACTCCAACGTGTTAACCGGACCTCATGGATTATTAAATGGAGCTTTAAACAAGGCGGAATGCCATTTTCTCGCAGCACACTGGCAGTTTTCTCTAGTTACTAGATTGTTATGTCTGGAAAGCTTATTTTTATTGCTCCGCTGGTCAGTCGGCGGAGGAGGTTTCGTTTTTCCTTCGAAGATGTAATAATATAAAACTTAGTTTATTGCCCGGTCCACGTTGTTCAACGACAAACAAAGCTTCACAAACTACCATCCGGGTGTTTATTCAGGTTTCCACCTAGGTGTTGAAACAGATTTCCTGATTTCCATCCAGAGGCAAACGTGACAGCAGGGTACATCTGACCGAACGACTGAATAAAATAGACAAATTATGTTCTAACTTCAACACAACGGAATTTTCACTTACGTGCTGTCGATAGAAGCATAGATTTTTATTACACTGATATAGTTGTCGACGTTCTAAGTTGTCCTTGGAAATATCCGCTGACAATGGGTCCAGTAGGGACCCCAGTGCAAATCCATCATTGTGACAATGTATTTTGATGTTAATCTTAAACTGGATGTTGACAGTACCTGGTAAAAGTAGTTCTTCCAACATATATGTCATTATGGTGAACTTAATGTTTGGTCAATATGTTCACAAGTGAAAACGACAGTCTTTGGCAAATACATATATGTGAATAATGAGCAAACATTCAAAGCACACATGCAATGACCATTCGTTCTAATATTCCCAATGTCAGTAAAATGTTAACATGTTTGTAGACCGTGTGGTCTGTATACCCATTCACCCTGCAACCGATAACTCTATGACAATGGTGGATGGAACACCAAACCAAGATATACTGTCTGACTAATTAGCTTATATATGCTCGGGATATTTTGTAACGCTTTGCATGACCCAACGACATTCTGCTAAACCTCTTTGCGTTGCTTACATGCTGTTTTTAATTTCGATGAACTTATCCAAGTTAATTAATCTGATGATGAGTAGTGGAAAACCAATATTAGTCACACTCATCATATGTGGTTAACTAGTAGTTTTTGTTAGATTTAATCCTTCTTACAGTTTTGGAGTATCAATTCGGTATAAAGTTGACCAAATGTTTTGAGTTATTCATCAATTCACAGTTTTCATCATCACATTTATTTCATGCTCATTAGAGTTCATTACGGAAATGTAGCGCACTCTTTTCAGTAGTGTTTCCAACACACCTCGATTAATTTTTTCTGCCGTTTAAAATAAGAAAATGGGAATATTGATCAAATCACTCTAGCTTCTAGAGAGTGAACTTTCTGTTCTTCTTTTGAAAAATATGCCCATATAAAGCAGACGTTCATCGGCGTCTGCTTTACATGTCATCGTCAGGTTGGTATGGACACTGTTAAGCAGAAAGGCAAATTATTCATTTAGCTGTCGAATTTTGGAAAATACCGATGTGGCAGGATGTGTGAGGTGATACAAGTTAGCTATCCTTCTAGGGTGATCAAGAAAAGTTTGCGTAAGTTGGGCTAGTTGGACTAATCAATGCAATGTCGTCACTTTCTTCATGTGATTTGTTTTGAAGTTTTGTAAATGTCGTTTGCCGTACACAGTGAAAGTAAAGTTTTTACACAGTCTGTCGGTACGGGAGAAGGGGTATTTTCTACGACGACCGTCTCAGACAAAATAGTCAAAAATTTCTCCCACAGGGCGTCGGTAAGGAGATATAAAATCTGCAGAACACGTTCATTCTTCACGTTGATTCGGTCCATTGCATCTGTGGGCTACAGCGAGTGTTTGCTGTTGGGTTCCTAAAAATTTTGGGTGGCTGTCTTTAAATTCCTAACCAACCATCTTGCGAGTTTGTGCTAGGGTGAATTACACATGGAGAATGCAGATCGAAGTGGTATACCCTGCTTGTGGATCTCAGGAAGACCACACATTTCAGCCATGGAAGAGCCGCCAGTTTTTCGGTGTTTGTATGTCTTATCATTCTAGCTATTGGCCATCTGGCTGTTGAAAGGTTCTTTTTTCTATCAGAAAAATAATTTATTCCCTGTCTATGAGCCCAAACTGTCGTCTGTCATTCAGGGTTGATTACATTTTATCCAGCTAGCCCGTCTTATCTATAAACACTTCTCTGGAACGTTTTTCTGATTTGAGGATTGCAACCATTTTCGATTTGAGATCCTGTGAGGCTCAAATGTTTATTAAACAGCTGTCTTTCACACAAGCAAGTAAGACTCATAAGGCACATCAGTGAGTTTACATCTGAACCAGTCGGAAATGTCAGAGTTAGTAGTCATTAATTTCGAGTGTTGATCAATTAGATATGCGAACCGTGATCCCACAAATACTCGTCTATGCGTACGTATGGGTGTCTTATAATATAATAGTAAAACAGATGTTTTCTACTGTACAGCATACAGTGATTCGAGTGAAAGAGTATCGGCATACTAAACAGGGTCCACTGTAGCAGGTTGCGTTGCTGGTTTGGTTAACATACGTTCTACTTGTAAAATGCTCGTGGATTTTTCTGGTCAATCACGGTTTTACAAAAGATGACGAGAATGATTCTGCAATACAGTGGTAACTTATTACCAACACGCAGTAAGCGATAATGAGTTTCAAGTAATTGCGTCATTTTTGTCTGTGGCGTCCCAAACTGAGAGGCTGTAATATGTTAAAGAGATTATAAATGTTTGAAAAATCAATATAGGTGCCGATTATTACTCAAGCATCTGTGAAATAATTCCGCGTTTACAAGCTCACAATCAATCTTCCACTTCACGTCGAAGGTTAGAAGTTACAGCTTGATATCTGCGTCGAACACTTGACTCTTTGGAACTTAACAACAGGTAAATTCCTCCAGTAATTGGAACGAAACAAGTAGAAGATAAACACCATCACATGCTAACATTTCCTATTAGTTAGTCAGCATTTTAATGACCACTAACGAGGGAAACACTTGCTTTAACGTCTGATACAGAAAGAGAGGATATGAATAAACTGTGTCTTTTGGCGAGGGAAGTGAATTTTATAGCCAGACGAATTCTCAAATAGAACGGACCTATATATAATTGGCAGTATGTATCTGCCTATTTCCCTTCAAGAATTTGCAAATAAGTCGTTTCATATTGCAAGGTTGATTTAAATTGGGAAATAACGTGCTTTCTTAAAAACGAACAAGGCATCAAGTATGACCCTGGTTATACACTACGGCATGAAATGCAGCACATGTTTGAATTTTTGGCTAGAAAACTGAGCCACTGGGAATTTCACGCCGAACTGAGGCAAGGTTGACACAGTGAAATGTAAAATCAACGAAACGCAGGTATTATAGTGTGAACCAACCTTACAACCAGGCTGATTTCTTGTGAGAATTGTTAACATTACCCTGGAAAAGAGAAGGTGGGTCTCCTCATTTGTCAGTGTACCCTGAGGTTTTTTATTCTGTTACCGTGGCAGTTATAAAACTCATAAATTAAGCTGTCCAAGGAGCCTGAAAAAATTAGAATATCAAAAACGTATCTGACTGTGAATTTTAGGCCAAAAGAAAAACAGATATTCCCTGTACATGGAGAGAAGTTACATCTTCAGGTTACCCGTGATACTTGTGTGCGCGGTCGGCAAACCTGCGAAGAATTGTCCAACGTTCAGCTTAATTATCACCGAATGCTTAAGACGCTTTGAAGAACTAAAACACAGACGTATCTTGTTAATCAGTTGTTCTATCATATTCACTTATTTGTTGTCTGATCATGAAATAACCAGTCGTTTAATTTTATATTATTACATATGTAAAAGATGAGGAATCGGCAGAAGTGCTGGGACACTTATTCGCAGGATTTTATGAAATGGTGAGTTAGTCAAAAGCTAACGCAATTCTTAATAAGGTCAAAGCACTGACTAGCCATTATCTCCGAAGTATGGAAAAAACATTGGTCGTACATCTGGTTCATTCTCAGTCTCAAGAGTAATCATTCTTCACGACGTTAAGGCCCTGTAGAAACATGTGAAACTGGGATACTCATAGGACCTGCCGCTAATCAAATCACCAGTCCAACGTAAAAGCTGGTCAGGTTCAACAATCCTATAATCAAATCGTTGCTTAACAAATTCATAAACAAAGCTAAATATTTTTTGATTTTCTCAACAAACTCGGTCAAGTGACATTACGTAATGACTAAGCCTTTCTTGGTTTTTTTGATGTCGTGTTCTTTCACACCGGTGCACTCGTAAAATGTACCAGTGATGTTGTGAAAGATTTACTAGAAAGTGATTATTGTTAGTGTACGCGCTAATTTATTGCGTTCCAAAATTGTTTCTGGCTTGACTGTTGTTCACACTAAACCTTTTCCACATTTAACAGAAAGTAGTACAAACAAACCGCTGGTATATCTATGCACCTCTCTGTCGCACTTATAATAGCCAGTCTTTCTCTCTGATATCTGGAATAACTGTTTATGTGGGAATTTATCTGCTCCCTACGAATTTGCTGGCTGTATGTAGAAACATCCGTAACTGTGAAACGGACAGCCAGAAATTATTTCCTTAAATTTCTTGACTAAAAATACAAAACTATTGTAGTCTTGTTTAACAGTTTCCAAAGTACCTGGTCAACGTTGATGGGAAATAGATATTTCAGGTTTCTGTGCACCGCATATCAACCCCATCCGGTCAGGCAGCCTGATTATTACTCACAAACAAAAGTGGTTGAGCGTTCACATATGATAATTCCATCGCGTCCAATGTGAAGTCAATGGCACAATGATCAACAGGGTTGCCTCATGAAAAGCGCGAACGGAGTTCTAGTCCCAGCAGTGGCAAGCATATGCACTACTGACAAACTCTAATGAGAGCGAAACTCGAATCTAGTGTTTCTTTTCGAAAGAGTCTGGTTGGAAATTATATGTGAATGCGACAGTTGCGATCAATTGTGGGTGATGTTCTATTTATATGAAAGCCAAAATCCCCTACTACCCATCAGTAAACATATGTTGTTTATCTATGCCGTGAAAAACAGCGCTGCTCAGTAATTTCTCAAAGTCCTATTAGAAGTCGGGCGACTCAACAGTCAGGTAAAATGGTGAGTGATTCGAAAGCTTATAATCCAATCTACCGGATTGGTATTGTTAACAACGCGGAGGTAATCGTGTCATTCAACAATAATAAACATGATATGCCGGACTGCGTTTGCTTTCAAACTATCAGTCTATCGCATGAATACTGAAGGCATGTAACATAATTCCAACGACAAACTGGGTTAGCACAGTAACTGGCAATTGTTGACTGGGAAACACAGGATTCATAGAATGTTCACAGATTAGAGGGCGTTGAGGAGGTTCGCGTATCTTTGAATGTGTGTTAGGTAATCTAGAGGAAACAGGCAAGTCGACAGCATGTTTGGCTTCAGAGGACCAACATTAATAATACTGCGAGAATGAAAGTCAGAAGGCAAAAGAATAGAATAACAAACCAATGCATTCCACGCAAACATCAAACATATTTCAGCTTACAACATACGAGGACTGACTAGTAGTAATATTGAAATATTAATCAAGATTGTACGGGCTGGGTTCAATTAGTGGAGAACATTCAATGGCAAACGTAACAGGCGAATTGATACCAGCCAATCAAACAGAGTGGATGGTTAACATGAGTTGTTTGAAGTCGTGTTGGATTAAAGCAACCGACTTGTTGGATTTAGGTTCATACAATATAATGTGAAACATATCAATCGAAACGTAGCTTACAGGTTACTCAATAGCAATGGTTTATGTAAACACAGTTGCTTTTACGTGAAAATGGTAAGTAAATTCAAGTCGAGTAAACAGAAGGCTTTGTGCACTGCGAGAAACAGGTTTTTAGTTTCTTCTTTTATACGTACATCTTTAGGCAATGAATATAAGTGGGTTCAGGATGTGCACTACTATCGAGCGCTAATGCGAGCGAAACCCGAGTCTATTGCTTCTTTCAGAAACGGGCCTACTGGGAATTTTATGGGAATGTGACAGTTGCCATCAAGTTTGGGTTATGTCCAATCCGTGGATATTCAAGTATGTTATCCCGCGACAATGACTGTATGCTCACAGATTGTTGTAGCAACGGTATTACGCCCACTAACATAAAAATCGTTATCATAATATTGTCCACTCGAATGAATCAACTTCTTTGGTTTATTGTGGCAACCAATGTGCCAACTTGAAGTGCGCAGAGGAGGCTTGCCACCTAAGAATACCCTAAAATAATAAGCTTCATACCTCGCTAATTTCCGTTGTAATAATCGATTTATGGAAT
>JTDE01005349.1:28080-43198 GCA_014338405.1 Paragonimus skrjabini miyazakii
CAAATTGCCAGCACTTCTGACAGGTATGTTGGGCGTACAATGGTAAAATTAGTCAGGCACACTGTTCAACATTATCCCGTTTCCATACACGAGCGTCCTCGCTTCCACTGATATGATCATTTCAAATTAGTCGATAAAACGAAACTTCAGTGTCATTGCTGAAAGAGGACGTTTATCATTTCCTTAAATACACTGAGCTAGTTGAATGGTCGAAGTACGCCACCGTTTCGCGATTGAACCACCTCCACTGCGTTGGAACAGAATTGTGAAAACACAGAATGTGCGTTAAAATCGTGTACGCCGTGACTATAGCTAAAGGTAAGGATCTGCTTATACATACATATCCATGAAACAACAGTATTCCCTTCCAATTGCTGTCAGATGCGTTGTTACTACAGCAGAGTTTACCAGATGCCAGTTTGGCAATTACCGCTCATCGTTAATCAGCGGACTGAACTCGTTACGTAATACTTTATAAATTCTTAGGGTGAAAGTTGATATATATGTATATACATATATATATAGTAAATGTTAACACCGTAGGACGTGACGTTAATGGAGTATGGCTCTCAGTGACAACGCACCGTAGTAATATATGCGTATGGGCTATAATGTGTACGATAAGCAGAAGTATCACAATGAATTAAGCGGAATAATATGCGTTCAATGAATAGAAATTCGGATGTTTAACAATAATACGTAAGTTCCATCCGTGTGAAACAATGTGTTAACTCACACAGAGAAGCTAGTTAGTTTCCTTCCCTAAGAGAGTTTAATGGATAATTTGAATAGCACAAATTTACGGTATGAATGTTTTGTATCCACCTTTGTCTGCCAAGACTGATACGATAGGTAGGGACGATAATACACTGACTGTTTGTGCATTTAATAGTGCTGAGAAACGAATTGTTATGTAGAATGACATTACATCTGGACTGATGTGTTGAAGACCTGGTAAAAGTACAAAGTCACCTCACAACAAATCAGGGATGATACTATTTGAACATTACACCCAGTTGAGGAGTGCACAATCCTTAAAGCTGAATGGTGGGGAATAGATATGAGAGCTGAACGGCGGGCATCAGACGAATGCCCCTAGACTTTAGTGAAACCATCAACACAATTTAGTGACCATGTCCTATTTCTACTCAGAGTAATTATCAGATATTCAAAATATAACGATCGATATAACGGTTCATTAATTTTAGGATTGACGAGCATGTCTTCGTGTGTGAAAACAAACATATCTGAACGTGTTCGGTGATAAACTGCGAGACTCAAACTAATGTGCTATTTCGGACACATTGCCTGTCGGGGAAACGAAGAGAATTTAGTGTAATGTATTTCTCTCAACATCACATCATCCGCATATTTGATTACAGTAACGTGATTACCGACTAGCATGAATGCAGCGTAAGTTGAAAATAGGAAGACATGGCGGATCGCATTTGTTAAACGCCAGGACTCTTGTTGATTGGCACTGAATCATGACACCCGAAATAAGTAAGTCGATTTCGATTTGTGTAGCCGAGGATCAACAGTTAAAGACTGAATTATGTAAACGCACCGTTCTTCTCTAATAAACATACGTAGATAATTCCTGATTTCCCAACAAACAGTGATAGACAGGGATGAACTAGAGAAGCGACAGCATCCATAATTAAGCTTGAGCGACGGTAGGCAAACTGAGTGGGGTCATTAATGTTCAACTGAGCTTCCATTCTAGCGTTCCTGAGTACTTCAAAACATTTTCCTGCTGCTGGTACACATGAGATTAAACGAACTGTGATCATCCTTTTTGTAGAAATTTATGTCGCGCGTGCCATCTCTCAACAGTAAGCATTTCTACATTATCTAAGATATTGAATGAATAACTCACTCGAAGGTTGGGGCGCAAATTGCATATATTCTGTTAACAGCAATCGATGGTAGACCATCAAGTCCGCTTGCTGGTCGTATATGGGGTGAGTTCTTTAAATAAGCGTAGCTAATAATCGTAACAGAATCGTGACAGAAAATAAAATAACAGAATAAAAGCTAGACCTCTCTGTACGAGCTGAGAAATTATTTTCTTCCATGCGAAATTCACCGTTTGGCCCGTTAACGTCAGCAACCAGTCTCATGAAAAGAATGCTCATCTCACTCACTTTGTGTATGATTTACCAGATCTTGAGTCAAATTTCGACACTCCGTTTTACGTTGGCTCTAAAGGATCTTCAGCTGAAGGAGAAATTCCTACCTCATGCATAATGAATCAGCGTTTACTACAATCGAGAATGATATTGATTTGCAAGTATCCAGCCATTCCAGAACTGGAAGTATAATCTAGTATCGACAGTTCCTGTGAGAACTGCTATCGCATGAGTTTTACGGCAGTTCTGCTTAAGTTACAATTCATAATTATGTCGTAGAACCGAGAAATAGGTGGCTGAAGTTTAATATACAACTAACATATATCGAATTAGATACCAAATTAAGTACACTTACCCATTCTTACTGTGTTTGGTAATTCTGCTTGGATAGACCTGCGTATGGCACCAGCAGTTAGACGATAGCTGTCTCACAAGAGGAACGAGGATCATTAGGTCACACAGGTTAGATAAGTGAATATGTGGTTCAAATGCAGGCAGTCCTGTTGGCATTAACCAGCGTGTTCCACCTATGCCAGCGCTAGCCATACAAATAGACCATAATTTCTACAGGTACTTCCAGTACCTTGTTTCTAAATTAGTGAGAGAATCAATTTGATAACACTTCTGTTTGCGGATAAAAAAAATACTTTATTGCTGAATCCTGATGAAATTCACAGCTAAACGCATTAAGCATATTGAGGAATAGTGATGATCCTGTGCCCGGTTCTAACTATTTTTCATTCCTATAGCGGGACCGTGGACAAGTTAACATTTCTCCATATAATACGTGCTTTCTAAGCAGTTCGTTGAAGTTGATGACCTCATTCTATTGGGATCTTCTAGATCAACGACACCGAGGTACCGGAGTTCATGTTCTTAAAAATGTTTCACACTAACAGTTCACCAACAGCCAGTTCAGCCAAGCACATCTCAGTTGCTGATGAGTAGTAGGGGATTTTGATTTTCATATAGATTGAACATCACCCACAATTGATCGCAGCTGTCGCATTCCCATAGACTATCCAGTCAGCCCCTTTCGAAAAGAAGCACTAGACTCAAGTTTCGCTCTCATTAGAGCTCGTCAGTAGTGCATATCATCGCCACTGCCGGGACTTGAACCACGGACATGCTGTTCATGAAGCGACCGTGTTTACCACTACGCCACTGACCTCAAGTTAGGCACGACCGAATTATCATATATGAACGCTCATCCACTTTCGCTTGTGAGTAATGATCAGGTTGTCCGATCGCCTCGAGAGGAGACACAGTTACTGTCTGTTAACCCGAATCGATGACCCTTTGACTAAGACTTCTCTCCAAGTTGAACTCACAGAAATCATTGACTTTTTGAGCGGTATTCGATTACTGATGAGTAGTCGGGGATTTTGACTTCGAAAGGGGCCGGCTGGAAAGTCTTTGGTAATGCGACAGCTGCGATCAACCTATACGGGGATAACATGCAAGCATTCTGGTAACTCTTAAACCAAGTTCTACGTTAAAGTCATTCAAAAAGAAACAACTGTAACGGCGTTAACGTTTTAGGAAGTACCAATTTGTAAATAGTTAGCGTCATTTGGTCACAATTTATCTTAAAGTTCAGAGTGAGTAGTAGCTAACTCTTACGCGGTTCAGTGCTTTCTATCCAGGCAGCTAGTTCGAGTCAACAGTAAACGGAATGAGTCAGCACTTCATTCACCAGCCACAGACAAACATGTTTTTTAGCGAAAATTGGAAAGACGAGTTTGCATGTTTTGCCGAAAGGCAAATTAAAAACCGAATACCTAGGCTGTTTAACTAATCGTGGTACATGGATGGGTAATTGACATCACGTTGCCATACTAACGATGACCTGATACACAAAGATATGACGTTTACTTGTCATTTTTTCACTTCGTAGTATAATCATTACGACGAGTTTCCGACTACTGCTTTCGATAGTACAAATGACCCCTGCCTCAAAATCCCCATTATAAAAGTTCAATGTCACCTACTCAACATGTGAACATGTGCGCAGTTCGGGGTCCACAGATAAATAGCTATGAATGTCTTTTTCATTTTACAGGGAGTTTAGGTTCAATTACAATTGCCAATTCTGCCACGGCTGGCGCATGTTTGTCTGAAAACTGTTTTGGCTTTAATATCCAGAGGTTTTTCCACCAGATAACTAATAAACATTCCATATAATAATCGCTTAGTTTTAAAAGCCACTTGACAACATTTTTACGAAAAAGGAAACTCAGACAGGTAATCAAGAAAAACGGCAGTCACATCACGGAGGTCACTTTTCAATATACTAGTGAACTGCATTGAAACCGATCGTAAAATCAACGACGCGAGAGCATTAGGCTGTTCAACTCTCCCATGAGGATCGTCGTGGTTTTGTCCGCTCCAGTTGTTGCTAGTTAACAACCACAAGCACACTTACTTATTCTGATGACCAGTGCAAGTTTATTTCATAAAGCTACAGCCGTTGGAACTTGTATGTTCGCTTCCATTATCCCAACACTTGGGAGTATGAACGAAACTAGTTTCACATACATTCATTCATAAATTACCAGCCCCGACTTAGTGTCAAAACGAAGTTTTGTTAATTTTGATATTCAAACCATACAAAAGCTTTGAAAAGCTGTCTTCTTCTTTTTAAATAAAAACATGACTTCCATAGCGGAGTATGAAAGAGTTTCCACTCGAACATACCTGTCGATCATACTTTTGCTGGTTTCCTTAAATTATTTCATCTTCTTGATCAAAAACTGTTGTGCACCTGTTTGTACACGTTTCCTAATTTTGTCCTGGCATTTTAAACTCTGAGACTATGTTTATGTTTATGGGACACTTCGTATCGAGTTCTTATTCCCCATTTGTTGGGATGTATGGGTCGTTACTTCTGGGAACAATACCTGCTTTGTGTTTTCTCGGTGTCTTACGTTGGCATTTATATGCAGAAAAGTCATGGTGATAAAATGGGAAACATACCGAATATTACTGAACACTTTGTACTTTGAACTGAACGGCCCTCAAAGAAAACATCTTCTATTTAGTTTAATTGCAGAGAAAGAGGAATACAATCGCAGTGTAAAAAAGCCCCCGTTTTTTCAGGCAAACAATTGAGAATCTGTCAACAAAGCGCATTCTGGTGATTAGGTCGTGAGAGAGTTTACCATTAAAATCCATCAGTATGTTCAGTGATAGCTAACAGTAGAGATAGATAAATGCCTGGTATGTCATACCCAAGAGAAAATGACCCGGAATGTTATATTGTTTGCCCGGCGTTATATGGTCTGCACGTACTAGATAAATTACCTTGGAGCGCAGCTGACAAAAACGATATGAGAAATCATCGTTGAGTTTCATTCTCAAAACCAAGTGATTCAACATGTTTTAGAGAAACTTAAAGAACGACAGACGTACGACCAGCCGATCGCAATATCGAAGTGTTCTTTTTGTGATTTGAAGTTGTGTACGCCTGCCTGTGGCGTGTTCCAAAGCCCGCGTCAGTATGAGGTGATTTACTCTCAGTTTACAAAAGTCTGACCAGTTAGCCAATTACTACAAACTACAAACTATCTTCACCTGTTTGCTGGTCTTGACCTTTCAAAAACATACGGAGTAACCTTGATTTTAGCGTGGAAGAAATAGGACATATTTTCATGCAGCAACTCTCAAATTCACCAAGAATAATATTCCAATATCATTTTAAATGTGATCCACATTTACCGGCGCTTCCACAGTCTTCCCAGCCAGCTTCTTTCGGAGTGTACTTAGAAGCATTCGCCAACAGAGTAGGCCATTTTAATAAAACAAATTTGAACTCCAGCGAAATTTTCCATAGGTAGTCGTGTTGATCACCGCGCCATTGTTCTCCGATCGAGTTCTAAAACTAACCTTGTTACGACGAATGCGGTCAAAGTTGAGTGACATTTAGCTGACAATTACCCCAGTTTCTTACTACTGAAATTAATAATCCACCCAGAACGATTACAATAAGAGATGGTCAAGTAAGCATGGCATGATTATTGGACACAATGATGAACTGGTAGTTCTTGTTTATGATTTGGGCGTTCGGATTTTCACAGGGCTTGAGATTCAGGTTGCATACGCTTCACCAATAAATCCAATGTTTTCACTAGCTTATGGGGCTTTGGACGTTGTGGTTGACAAAGATTGATGAATGGCCGTCTTTGTAAACAACGTCTTGACACCGGTTTGGCTACTTCTTGTTCCGATGCAAATCAAGTTCAGGTAATTTGGTATTCATCGACCGGTTTCATGACCAAACATGCCACGTCGTACACTATCTTTAATTGAAATGGTAGAAAACGACGAACCAAACGTAGCTGTGGCTAGATCCCAAATATCAACTCGTCGTAATGATAAGAACACATCAAATTTTTAACTATAGATACTTAATCAGTAACCAAACGGATGTACGTTTCAAAAAAACTTGATCAACTCAGTCAGACTTCAGAATTTAACAAACGGGCAAACCGGCACAGGCATAAAAGTGCAGCCGTTCAAACCGATGATCAACGAGTCACTGCAACAAGAATTAACGAAACAACTTTCCGTTCGAATGATCATTTTACGATCGTATGTAGAAACGGACATTCGTCTGATGTTCATTAACCACAGACTGTGAGCCTGAACAGCCATAGACTGATAGTGTCACCTCGATTGGAGTTGGAAAGACTGCACCGTAAACGCTAATTTCGGCAAACAACAGAACACAAGCCCAATTTAATGACAAGCGAAATGTTAACGTAACCGTGTTGACATTGAAGGTGACAGGTTCTTTTATTTTAACTCTCTTGCTATTTTTAGTGTTTCCATCCTTTCGATTGATATTGAGGAGGGCATGATTACAAAAGATAACCGCCTAACCGTAAATTATCCACCACCTTTTTGTCAGATAATTATATTATAAAGGATACCGCTTACCAGATATCGAATTTTGATGTATTATTCCGAAAAATCATAAACCCAGTCGAAGAAACCTTGGAAATCGCTAGGCAATTAAACAGCACTATTCACTCAAGTGCAAGTGATGGAAGTCAGAATAACTTGCACCAGTCCGCTAATGAACGATTAGTTAGATGCTTTGCCAAGAGAACCCCAGTAAGAAACATTTCGGTCAAGGCAACGTTCCGTTTGCGAATAAGGATCACACATTATGTTTCGTTACGACGCTACAATGCAGACCCTTATCTTGCTGGCAATATTTGTTTTAAAAGTTAAAAAATGCACCTTCACATGGTGCTCACTTTGAATTTTATTTTGTTTCGCTTGACGATTAGCGTTTGCCTCAAGACTTCGTAGATAATCACAAAATTTTTTGTTGGATTCAGTTTGGAGAACATTCGGTGTTCTCGAGTTTATCCAGCTATTTTTTTATGAAGGTAACCGGTAGTCCATTCTTGGGAAGCACCTCACGGTCTGTGGACTAATGTGATAATAAATGCCGAACTAATTTCATGATAAGCAGGCAAACAGTTATTATCTGTTGAGTATACTCAGGTGAACCTTTACACGTAATGGCAGTCATCCCAATCATATGCTACTCCTTTCTAAAACATATTTACCCAGGAAATTCGTAAAAGAGCAATCACAGACGTTAGTTTGTACGAATTGCGGTCCAGTAAAGTTCTTTGCACATTATCGACGGCATACTATACAGCTGGAGATCATAAAGTGGAAAATCACAATCAAACCTGTGACTAATCAAAAATGCAGGTTTGCACATTGTTCTATTGAAGCTTGTTAATATATTCCCTGATGAACAGACAAAATAGAATTGGTCGATTTATCCGCGTTCTCGAGGTTAGTCTTCTCTCTCTCGAAACATGCGAGACACATCACTATGACTGGTAAAAATAACCACAGCCAAAGTCCTAACCAAAATGATTGTACGCTGATGTCAAAATTCTCTACCATAACAACAAATCGGATGACGGTCATACATTAGTCGTACAGATGTTTCGAAATCTTCAAACACTGTGTATGGTATGTTGTTGATCCTCCACGCACAACAAGCTTCTGTTAACCAGAGTTGTGGCAAATTCAGCTTGTATTGTGTTCCATGGACTGGTCGATAAAACTAGGTACAAAATTTCCTTACCTGCGTCGTCGGTCATATTGATATCTGATGAACGCCGGATTCCGCTAAGTAATTTGGCTATGATGCACATTAACTTAACCGCAGTGAATCTCTTATGATCTTTTTTATCTGTTACTTTACCGCACCATGTCACAGTATCTTCTGAAAGACGTTTGTAGTCGAAACTGCTAAATGTGGCACTGGAGAAGTTTCCGACAGTTTGTTTTTTGATTTTGTAGAGATTTTCACTATCAGAGTTTTAATGGTCTTCTCATTCCCCATTTCTGCAGTTTTCACGTGATGCAATTCCATTTCTTCATTTTTGGCGGCCTAGTTTTTTGGACACTATGATCTTTCACCATTTAGTAGTACCATGTGACTTTCCACTGTACCGCTTTACGTCCGTATTTTGTTTCGTGCTGATGGGACATCTGAAACTCCATTCACTTTGCATGACACTGTAGAAGCGGACACTTTACAATCTATACGAGACTTTGTTACGAATTTATATAAATTCAACCTAAAAACGGGGAGTATAAACTGCCATATTATGAGATGAGTGTTTGATGTGATGTACAGGAAGTTACACATAGTAGGAGTCAATGCTCAGGGGCAATTTTTTCTTTCCTAGTTCCTCTTTATATCGGCAAAACAAATCAGATGGATGACAAAATTGTGAAGTGACATCGGTCATCTATTCTACATTCTATTCCAAATTTGTAGGGAGGGTGCATTTTTGTTCACGTACTAACCGAGAGATTAAGCCGAAACTTCTGAACATAGAACCTAATTCATATATCACAGGTTACCATCAACCCGCAACATACATAGCTCGTGCCAACTTCTAAGAAGAACCACCTTTGTCGGACACCATACCCTGACTGCCAAAAAAGATGCCACTGCACATCATCGTTGTAAAAATGACTCTGACCTAGTGTGTAATAAATGGGCCAAAAATTAGACTACAAAAGTTTATTAATCAGAAATCCCCAAAAGCATTTGTGTGAAATAGTTATATTTTAAAATATAACCAATCTTTCCTGATTCACGTCACCAAACGCGTATTTGAGAATGTGTTAATCAGATACACCCAGACGTCTGGTGAAAGCGGTCACTATTAGCAGAAGGTTGTGTTCTCCAACGTTTGCTCCCCTAAAGTGTAGCGTAAAAGCTACTGTCCTTTATACTGACCTGTTAGTTTTAAAATAGTTACTCTCTATAAATATATTCCGGGGTACGGTTGAGAGGAGTTGTTTTTATGTCTAACCTGTTTAGAAAATGCAAGTGAAAGTTAATAAGACTAAACGACGTACAATGCAAACTTATCTTGCAAGTTTTCGCTCATCGTTTTAGGTGAGCAATGTCTTTCTCTGCCCAGTTTATGGTTTGAGCGATTCGCATGACGAGGAAAACACGTAAATTACAAAACACCTTGCCATCCACAGTCGAATATTCCACAAGTGGTACAGCCAATTAGCTCACGACCATTTTGGCCAAGTACAGCTTTGACGAGAGGGGAAACTTTACACTTTTTGATTAATAGTGACGATAGACAAAATTGGTGCAACGAGGCGGTAAAATTCTAGATTCCAAATTTTTTTACATCAACTATGTGGCAAAGTAGTTAGATAGTTCTTTTGCATAACGTTCTTCGTTCAAACCTGTGTCAATACAGCCTGAGAAGAAAAACAAAAATAATTTCATATTTTACTTCAATATAACGTAATTTTTCTGGTTGACCAGAAATGATAAGTCACGATTACACTGTAAAATATCCATTTTACTTATTTCCTGTCCTTAGCATAGATACCTGATGATCAAGTGCTGTAAAGCCTCATTTGAGATAAAAGTTCATTTGAACATGGGCAGGGTGCTCTGTCTTAATATTCTGAAGTAAAATTAAATATTGACATAACTATTGAGAAATTCATCCGTCTACACTTTCAGTGACTACAGAATGTTTCAACCCTGCTAGATTTTTGCAAAGAAGCAACGGTATTGATTGGTTGGTATGTTTTTATGATTCTTGACAGAAACTACAAGAGCACCAGATGTATATGCTGCTTTTTGTGAATTACAGGTTTGGATCAGGTGTTTCGTGATTCTTTTGAAATTGTTTCAATTAGGTGTCGGTAACAGTTAGGCTACACTTGGTTGAGTTGTTGATTGTGGTCAAACACTGACCGCACATTTCAACTAACGTACGTGATCAAAGTCCAATACTTGTATGGTTTCCCGTTTTAAGTTCACAGCCACTTGTGATTTTGACAATTGTAATACGTTGTTGATTGTGACTGGTCTAGTACGTTAGCTTATACCATCTCACAAAGTCTCCCGAAGGATCAACCAGCATCAAACAATGCTGGTGTTCAGTTCTGTTGTTACTGCCGGTCATTTTCATTGCACGGCTCCAACGTTAATCGTTTCCGGTGTTATCTGTAGCTACTGGCATTTACATTGTAACGGCTGGGCATTAATTTATAGAGTAATTGTACACGCAAAGTATTGGAACGATCACCTTCAAAAGGCGCTAGATGATTGATTTCGTTGGCAACGTATTGTGTCGAGAAGACTAAAGGAAACGTATATTGAATACACTGGTGTGCACTAATTTATTTTTTGGTTTTACACCAAAGACAATCTCTAAGAATTTACATTTTAGAGGTTAAATCGAATATTGCAAGTAACACTTAGTTTATTCGCGTTTGAAAGAATAAATATATAACTGTTACCCAATTATTTAAAGTGCATTTTTTCATTGTATCAAACTATTACAACAAAATCGATCAGTCCAACAGTTCCATTTGTGATTGGTTTATAAATTAACAGCTGCATGTTTTGACTAATACACCGTGTTTCACTGTTCTGTCGTCACCATGAAAACGAATGCCACATGAATCGCAACGCTGATTGGTTCATTCACATTCCCTCGTCGCCCACCAATAATAGTTGAGAAAAATGGAAGGTACGGAATAAACTTAGTAATAACACAAGCATAGATATCGCACAACTTCAATAACTTTCCGCCGAAATTTGGATAGTTCTGACGAACTCAGGATTGCTTTGTTATATTAAGAAGTGGTGTAATTGTTGACGGAGGATTTTCCTGATAACCCACATGTGAGTCGTCAACGCAGTAATTAGGGCAGAAAGGTTTCAAATTACCTATGAATACTTACCTAGTTGTATTATATATGGTAGTTGCAATCAACGGTAACAAATGTTCAAAGGGGAATGTAACCAGGCTTTTAATTGTCTTCGATTTGTAATGCTAATTTTTACACAAAAGAAATTTACTTGGTATATGTTAAAGTAAACAAAAACGTTTTCGTGGAACAGCGTTATTTACAGATGTATAAACTTATTCTGTTATGTTCCAAATAAGTTAAAACTTTACTGAATTTTTCTGAAGCTGGTATTCAAATAGCATTTTAAAGAATTATTTCGGAAAACTTACCAGGACGGGTTTATTAATATACATTTAATATGTCAACAATACAATATATCGTTACGTATCTTTTTGACGTAGTTTTAAATGTATTGGTGAAGAAACTGGGAACTAATGAACTGTTGTACGACAAAAAGTGATGTAGGTAATATACCGAAATTGTTTGGTCAATAGCATACGAGTGCGTAATCGGGGTTATTTTATTTGCTACCTATCCAACCTTTCCATCTACTGATGCGAGGCATTCATTTGTACCAAGACTTTTGCATCTATTATTCACTTACTTGGTTCCCCAAAAATAATTAATGCTTAAATGTCTTCAAGAACAGCAAGCGGATTTAATAGGTTTTTCAACTTGAACTCCACACACACGTGGTCGCAGCCTTTTCATTCTGATAAGCCATCCGGCTAGTCATTCGTTGAAGAAGCACTATATTTGTGTTTTGCACGTATTAGAGTACATCCTTTTGTATATAGGAATGTACACTCCGGTCCTCCTGTTTGTTCAGTTTACAAGGAATTGCCTGAATACAAAAATTAGTCAAGGTCACGTTAACGTAAATTACACCGATAATGGTGGATTGAAAAGAGTTGCTGATATGGTCACCCTGCTTAATATCGATCTTGTCTAATGTCTGGTGCACTGACATGTACGGCTGAATTGAATGTCTCATCAAGTGATCAAGAGGCGTGGTTGGAAAACTGAACCATTATCGTTTGTAGCATTTTTGACAGAAGACAACTTATGAACGCAGTAGTCTGACTTTCAATCCTCAATACTCATTGGATTGTATAGTAACCGTTTTGCTGTATCTAGCTTTCAAGTGTGAACGGTATCGACACTTGTTACCGTATTCTCCATTATGTAATACTTTTCCATTTTGTATTCTTGCGTCTTGTAAAACCTCGGCAAACGACTCATAGACCACTATTAATCGAATTTGCAGAGCATTTCGTTTAATACGTGATTCACTATGTTCTGCTAAGTTTGTCAACTTTAATGGAGGACTTATTCGGACTGCATCTTCTTGTCACTACAAATCTTCATAGAGTATTCTTATTTACGAAACATAATCCGTGTAAAACGGATTTTTGGAGAAACCCTTCTCCCCATATAAACACTGAAATATCCCTCTGGCTTACTTCCGAAAGGAAATGAGAGACCTATTAGCACTAATGGGATGTGGGAACGAATGTGAACTGCTTTGATGTGAAAAACGGAGAAGGTTGTTCTCCATCGAAAAAGCTTATTGCCGTCTAAAATCACAGAAAACCCTGCTTTGTCCTTAGGCTTTAGCCCAGTGATAACACTCGTTAATTTATCTGATTTGCTCAATAATTACCCAAAACCTTAGTTTGTGAATCACGCTGGAGTTCGATTCTTGAATAGTAACGTAGATTCCAAATTTGTCCCTAATGCCTAGCTGTTATGTTGCAGTTAACCGCGACCCAAAGGATGACACACGAAACCAACAACACAGCAGTCTTTTCTTTACGACCGCAGTACAGTGACTGTGACTAGAGTGCACATCTTCATCACCAGTGACTTACAATGAACGACTCACTTGTTCATTTCCACAGTTCGATGAACAGTATAAGTTTGAAAGCATAACATTCGTCATTAAACGAGGTTATGGAGAAAATTATTTAACTAATATTTTAGGAACATAACTGACAAACTATTTATTGTTAAAGTGAATTTGTGATGAAAAACACGAGTTTTGTAACCATTGGAAATAAAATGTTGACCTCTGCTTATAAAAGCAATTAGAACGCAGACCTATTCGCGATGGAATTTGTGAATGTTAAAAGAATGCACCAGTTTTCAGCTAATCCAATCAAGCACACCCTATATCAACACGAAATGTAGAATGAATATATGTTGAGAGTCAACATTTATCTCGAGACTAAAATAAACTTCAGCTTGTTTTAAACGATTATCACGTGGTCATCCTACTACGTTTCTGAAAACTGCATGTACTAATGACATCCGCCAAAAGCAACACAAATCAAACGATACTTTTAGCTTTGTTGATACGAAGTTAAAAATATGCTTTGACAATCGCAGAACCCATGATAATCATCAAATGTTTATTTGTAATACGCGAAACGTCAGAATGGTTTTTAATGTAGGAACACACTTGTGATAGGATAAAAATAAAAGCACAATGAGGCAAGTTATTGCCCTGACAACAGGGTTACGCTTATCAACCAGTATCGAACTTCTTATCAATTAGCCGAATTAAAAACTGTTCACTTTGTAAACACAAAGTATATGTAATATATCTTATTTCCAAATCATTCTACATTTGTGGTTTTTTAAAATTATTTGTTGTTATTAACAGTTTTTGACAATGCTTGTTGTATCCTATTACCAAAACACTAACTTTTTAACGGTTACGTTGATGGTTTGAATAGTCTGTCAATTTTTCAATGCTGCCAATAGTGTTGAATACCACCTTCTTCATGTTCACATCATTCTTGAATGGCATTTCTCAGTTGAATCAAAAGAAACACGACACTTCAGCAAATTCACTTTCTATAACCGAGCAAATTAGTGACACATTTGCGTACATCGGGCCATTGCTTGATGAATTGTCAACTTAACGCTCCAGTTCCTCAGAATGTTCAGTAATTTGTCAACAAAAACATAGTTTTCTGGCCAACTATTAACAGTGGCTGTGACTGACATGCAACCGACTAAGTTGATAGGATGTATAACAACATAAACACAAGCGTTGTATTCATTCTATAATTATTATTCCGTATGCTACTGACCATACAGAATGTTGGGGAGATTTAGTGAACAACAGTTCATTCAATGAAATCACCATAGTGATGAGATATTGACAAATGTGAAGGATATCTCAACATGCTTTATTTAGCCAACTACTGGATAATTTACTCAGTTTTAAACTTAACATGCAACAACAAGAACGTTCGCTAAGTAACTGAAAATACTTTCATTTATGATGAGTTTAGTCACTTGTTTACCTATTTTAGAGTTGGTGACCGAAATCCTGTCGATATTTCGGGTTATCTCGCGTAATCAACCTAACTTTGTACCCTAGATAGTAAGCAAAAAACGGTGTAGTGACATATTTTCCAGGTGATCAGTTCAACTTCGGCAAATATAATGGAATGTACCGCATTCGAAACGTCCGAAGTTTTTCTGATCAATCATCCGATTCAGGATGTCGAGCTATCTTAGACTGAGTTTAACACTTTTCTTCTAAACATACATTTCTTCCACTACTAAAGTTCTACCAAAGTCAACAACTTTTCGTAAAACCGGCAAGCTATAACGAGAGATAAACTAGAATGAAAAGTTTCTGTCTAAACCAGACTGTCGAGATAACCTGCTGAAATACAACAGCTACATTTCATTGTGAGAAATACTTAACCTCTCTCAATCCAAACTCCCTTACCACTTGCCAATAATAG
>JTDE01005350.1:20869-34263 GCA_014338405.1 Paragonimus skrjabini miyazakii
ACTCATTTGCACGTTAGACATGCACTAGCATACATCATTGTCATTCGCTTTGGTGGAACTTCTGCCGTAGCGCGTACACACTAGTTCGATAGTCTCTTCTTGTCCTTCGTCTGAATGCCTGAATGTCTCCTATGGGTAACATACTACTTGTGAGTAGTATACTACTCACGACGAAACTGCCTGTCATACAACACATTTAACGGTGCTCGTGAAACATGTATATTTGGTACAAACGTATTGCAGTAGTTGACGAGACCTAGAAATAACTGCAATGCGACTTTATTCGTCGGGACCCATATGTGTTCAATAGTCTCTATTTTTGAAAGATTGGGTGACGGCCGTTTCCGTCAACGATTGATCCAAGATAGGCAATGTGGTGCATAAAATAAAGCACTTATCGATGCGAAGGCTAAAACTGTATGTTTTTATTCGGTCGAGAACTTCGTGTAAATGTACCTGATGAACACCAGTAGGTGCGCTTGCGATGATGATGTCCATTTAAGCCGAAGCGTATACCAGTCCATTCAACATTATATCCATAATCTGTTGAAAAATAGCTGGGGCGCATTTCACGCCAGATGGCAACCTGTTATGTTGATATAAACTTCAGTATGTGTTGATGGTGAGATACTGTCTACATGGGTTGTCAACTTTGACCTGAAGGTAAGCATCAGAAAGGTCAATTTTGGAAAACACTTTGCAGCCGTTTAGTTGTGTGAACAAATCTTCAGGTGTAGGCAACGGGTACTGATTTGCCTATAGCACATCATTCAAACCAGTAGAAAAATCCCCGCGAATGCGAACTGTGCCATTTGCCTTTTTGACAACAACTATGGGAGTTGCCCACGCTGAGTAGTTGATCTTTGTTAAGACACCCAACTGCTCCAATCTTTTTAATTCTGAATCAACTTGAGTGATCGCAGAGTACGGTACCGGTCTTTTGGGCCGAAAAATTGGTTTGCAATCCGGATTAACGAACAAAATCGCCTTCACTACAGTGCATAAACCGAGATCAGTGTTGAAAATCTGTGCATGTTTAGTCTGTAATTCTACTAAGATGTTATTGCACACCTCAGCACCTTCTGAAGAGCCGGATAATGGAGACAACTGTGCAGATGACACCTCACAGAAAGAGCCAATAGGAACATCCCACAAGTGTAATTGTCCTATCCAATCAATTTCTAATAGATTCAAATCATTCGAGTCTGCAATGTATCACGCACCAGTCCAGTGTAAATCGCGAAACGTGAACTCACATTTGGTTTCTCCTATAAATGCGATTGGGTGGCCAGATGCATTGCATGCGATGCTTCCTGAAGGTTGGTAAGTGGGTTCCCCAATTATGTGCCATGTTGAGCGAGAATTGAGAGTTATATCCGATGCAGTATCGATTTGTAATGTTAGCGGAGAATTATTGATAAACATAATAAGACAGTTGTGCGATTAATGATTGGCATTATCAGAGGTAGAAATACATCTGACTGCGTTCTGAAAAGATTCTGGGACTGGCTTCTACCAGATGTAAAACAACGACCTTCTTTGTGTCCCAAACGGCCAAACTCGTGACACTTCTGTGACCGGAAACGATAAAATTGTACGGAGTGCTGATACTACCAGTGACGTAAACCAACATTGCTGTCTGTTCAAACTCGTACATGCCCCGTGGCTAGACTGTGGTTGCCATTCACAACTACGATTGTTGCTCAGATTGCTCATAATCGTGACCTACCGGAATGTTCTGTCACACTACTTCTACCGGTTTATTAGTAGTTGCAGAAACGTCGTTATCAGCAGAATAGAGTGATGCATATTTCATGAAATGGATGAACGTTATGCTCAAGTGGTTGGTGCGCGTAATGACAACAGACGATAGCAAAAGAACAAATGAACTGAAACCTTGATTCGTCTACTTCAAGACACAATAAGGAAACAGGTCTTGTTGGTAAATTCTTCAGCTCGTTCATCATGGCACAACCAGAATCCGAAATGACATACGTTCTTCGGGGCACTGTCAACCGGTATACGACATCCGGTTGCGTGTGCACAAACTGTTTTATCGGGCAGTTTTCCTGTGCTCGAAATGATAGTAATCCATCTTCCTCGTGAGACCAGATCTTTAGCCGCTTCTAATGCCGTCTCTATCCACAGTCTTATACATGCCAATGCCTTACGTTCGTCATTGAAGAGAGTAAACGAGATGTCGACATTATGCGAACGTGTCGTCCTTTGTAAGTGGTGAGGCGCCACTAAGATGCCCGTTGTTTTGAGTCAGGTAAGAACTAGAAATACTTAAGGTTTTTAGATCCTTATGGGTCGTTACATTCAGATATGAGGCGTGACTTTGAGTGATTCAAAATTCGCTGAACAAGCATACAACTGGTGGAACGTTCCGTAAAATACTGATGTAAGAAATACATATTTGTGAAAGTTAGAGACAGTCATAATGAGCCACTACCTTTATATTGAGCAGATCGTATCGTTTGCAAGCGGTCACCTCTCATCTTGAATCTCTGTTGCGCAAAAACTAAAATGCGTCCATAACTGACTGTTGTAATATGAGGATGGTGAGTAAAAAATCTACAACTTATTTCTTACTCAATATTAAACGATCCTTGATTTTTCTAAAACCAGACATCATGAATGGTTCTTTTGCAGTCAGACTGACGAACTCCCATTGGGTCGGAGGAATGTGGATAGTAAATAACTGTGATACACACTGTTACATTTTGATTCGTGGATGGTCTAGTTTTCCCTTCTCGCATACTTAACATTGCTAGAATGATTCTTGCATAGAGTGATACACTGTAAAACAGCCAGACAAATGCAGTACGCACTGCTGAATCTATTGTATTCAAGCAAACCAACGAAGTGTTATGTGAAGGGATGTGGTCCGAGTGGGTGCCAAGTAAAGTCTGGCAGAAAACCAACGGGATTGATGGCTGACAGAGCCGGTTAACACAAAAACCAGATTTCTTGTACCAGGCTAACCAGCCCACAGGTAAACGATAGGTTATTCTTCTGGCTTCCTTGTAAATAGTCTAATGGATATGCTGAACAAACTATACCGCCTCAGGTATTATTTGCCAATCCAAAGTTTAGTTAATGCACGCGGTTTTTCAGACCATTTGAGACGGTGAAGTATCCTCGTACTCGTATTTTTCAAAGTCCCGATCAAGCTGGTGCCAACAAGACCAACGCACCGGTGTCAGATTAATTTGTACAGCACAGTTTGAGATCACCTTGGGCTTAGCTTGCCAACGTTCATGTTGGATCATTGATATGTCATTGTTGCTTAATATAATGTTGCATCGTCTGACATACTTGTGAACTCCCGAATTCGGTATGTTCACCTGTGGATAGATTTTATTGGTTCATAAGCTTATTCGAGTGATCAAACATGAGCAATCACGTACGCGAGACGTCCCACATAAATCTCCTTCCATTTCAACTACTGACACTAACTCAAGTGTAATGACACTATCATTGATAAAGATTGAGTTTGTCTTCGCAGTTTTCACATCGGTGCGTCCAATAATAAAACTGTGAATTTAGATTCCAATCCTAAGCCTGTTGACGATTATATGAAAAGAACAACGGTGATCGTTGTTCCGTGATTGTTATCTCATTGATTATGATCTGCAGGTCACAAAAGAATAATATACAATTGCCCAAACATTTCTAATTCCACCTGTCGACATTTTTTCAAATATTCACATAGCTTGACACTAAATGGCAGAAAGGCTACTAAATTCCGGACAGTACTCTTTATAAAATCACATTTGTATAAACCTGTTACCTGTTTAATGCATTTCGACTCGCTCAGTTCTGAAAATTTGATAACCTTTTCCGTAAAGCATCCATATCCTCACACACGCGTAAATGTCTTGCACCGAAACAAAGCATCTTGCTTTTGAAGTTTTCAAGATTTACATTGTTTCTGCCCCAAAGATAAATGTTTTGGTAAGTAGAACTGTGAAAGATCATACTAGCTTATTGTAATTACACGTACTATGGTTAGAGTTAACCGTCTATAGTTTGCGCTTGAAAGTATTGCTCCACACATAAGTACAAATGAGCACAGCTTCATGGGAAATCTCTCAATTAATCTCCGACGTATTCGATGTGATTGCACAGTAAATGTACTGAATTTCCACTGGTGTGTTTGTCATATTCGGCCTATTACGAAAAACCAGCTGAGGTCGACAATGTTAATTGACTACAATGCCATAATTCAAATATCACCGGTCTGTTCTACTGAGTGACGGCAATCTCTGTTACACATACCTTTTCTATCGTGTAGTCCGGTTTAGTTTTATGATCTGATTTGTGAGGCAAATGCGTGTGCAAGAAACGTGTTTTCTACTTAATTATGTCTACTGAACTCTATGAGACAGAAGGTGATCCGTGTACAACTATGTTCAGATGATCAATTCATATACAGATTACTTGAAAAAAGTGTATTTCAGTTAATAGTTTTTATCTTTATAACAAACTAGCTTGAAGTTAGTTGCTTTTACTAAATGGACGGATAGCTACCAGTGATTGTTTCCGACAAGAAATATATGGACTGTGTTCTACACAGGTTTTAAAACTGTAATAAGAACGCTATATCGGAGGTACAATACACTAAAATAATGCACGCAACCTGGTTAATCAGTTCACGATCATTGGAGTACGTTATAAAATCATAATCTCTAACTTGGTGGTTGATACTTCTCTCAGCGTTGCACCTGAGGAGATGTAGACTCCAGTTTACGTGAAGGGCACGGTTAAGCTTTATACCCCAGTCCACGAAAAGAAGAAATACAACAAATTGATTGAAAACATATTCAAAAAATGAAGTAAACAATCATGCACATAAACTAAAACTACAACTGAGTTTACTAAGCATTTTTCTGTAACGAGAGAGGAGAAACATGGCTTTATAGTGAACAGACAAGCACAACTGGCAAAATAGCATGGAAAATATGTTGGGGACAGATATCTGGCCCCATAACCGTCACACCACATAAATGTTCAGCATCATATTGCCAAGGAATCTCACTAAGTGTCATTAAGATAAACAGTTTTCCAACATTTTTAGTGGCGGCGTTTTGCGCAACGTTTGTGCCACATGCTTTTTTTGAAACATATTTTGGTTCTGTAGTAAAGTTATCATGCCAATACCAATCTGAGTTAAGAATAGCATTCGTTAATCAGTGTATGCATGAATCTAAAGTACTTACATGGTCGTACACGAAGACTAATACTACACGACCGTTTCGGGAACAGTTCTGTGGAAACCATAACGTAGTCGTTACACTATAAACCAATATATAAATCAATATAATATTACTCAGTAATAATTTTATGATCCACTCACGGCTAAGCGAAGCTTAATAATCAACACTATTTGTCAAACAAATGTTCACACATTCTGGCACTATTATTGGACTTCACCCGAATTGTAGATTTCATTGTTCTGGAGATAGTTGCATTTTTCTGAACGTAGCTTCAAAAGTGGTGCTTTACTGTCATGTCCATACAACAACGAATGAACTGCTTCTAGATTGGCAGCAGCCGTCAATGTTAGTCTTGACTGGCCCACCAAGTTTTGACCGGATTAGTGCTATCAATAGGTGAGTAGACATGACCTGATCCTAGCACCGAAGGAGCCGTTTGTGATACAATATAA
The DNA here is from genome assembly GCA_014338405.1 of Paragonimus skrjabini miyazakii. Classification (NCBI taxonomy): domain Eukaryota; kingdom Metazoa; phylum Platyhelminthes; class Trematoda; order Plagiorchiida; family Troglotrematidae; genus Paragonimus; species Paragonimus skrjabini miyazakii. The sequence continues at coordinate 26,544 of JTDE01005350.1, forward strand.
GCTATTTAACATGATAGTATGTTCAAGTTTCTTAAGTCGCAGTGGTAATAATAACGATTTTACCGTCCAATTGACGCGTTTTATTAACAGAACTGTTAAAAGACAAACCCCGGTAGATCCTAGCAGTAAGAATGATGAGATCTTTAAGGAACTAGTTTACACTGAAGGGAAATTCCTGACGTTGCGGACAACCCAAACAATCGCCTCCTCATTAAAATGGACTTAGAATGCTGCTGAGCCGCGAGCCTTTAATTAAATTCACATATTACCTGAATTTACAATCGAAAGAAATCAATCAACTGGAACAAAATCACACTATGTGTACAAATGTCTATGTAACTACGAGGTAAATCATACACGCAGGACCGATATATCATCGATTTCAAGAAAAAAGAAACATATACCAAGGTGGGTTTACAAACATGCCTCATATCAGGAAACTGTATTCACAGAGAATGGTAAACCTCTAGTTTCGTCGATCGGATGATACGCTCTGTCAGCTTGTCTCAACATGGACTTGGCACCAGTTTTCACCATTCTAGTGAGTCACTACAAACCTCGGCTCCTAAAATTTGCTGAAGCCGTCCCAATAAGCCTGTTCAAACCTGTGTTATGTTGTACAAAAAACAATTACTTGTAAATCTTTGGCTGCCAAGGGCCTAAGCCGCAGTGAGTGTCATTCAGACTACACGAATGGACGTTTCTGTTTTGGTATCGGTTACTTTGTCCATATGCCTGCAAGTACTGTAGACATTAAGTTGAATGTTTTCCGTGTTCGTTTTCTGTTTCATTCAAATTACTGAAAGGATGTCTGTTTTAAATTGAAGCGTTTTGTTCCATTTCAGTGTTGCGTCTCCATGTTATTAATTAACGTCTTTGAATGACCATGTTGCATGTATTTTGTCTATCCGCTCATTCACCAAAGTCATGGTTATTGATTAGGTTACGACACTGAAGTATTATAGTTATATATAGACTGTTCAACTGAAATTTTCTTCAACGTTTAATCTACTATTTAGTTTGGTGTTATCTGCTCACTTTCACATTATGGATTATTATTTTGTAATAAGTTGATACAGCTTAATTCCAAGGAGGACGGCGCTGTGAGGTATTCAGTCGAACGTAAGCGAATTCCCACGCCATTTAATGCAATCACCAACTTATTGATTTATAAAAATCCAAGTCGTTTTTCATGCAGTTTGAGCCCCGATCTAGGTCTCAAAACGGTTTCGTCATTCGAATGAAATACATGTCCCTCGGGTAAACCAGACTAAAAATGGATGCACACGAGTACTGAATCTAAACGATGAAAATATCTGCTGTTGGTTCCTACAATCAACATTTTTACACAACTTACCACCATAAATATATATTCAATATTATATATTCAATAAATAAATATTTAATAAATATTCAAGATAGGAGTGTGTTAGACAGAAGACCAATGTTAAGGGAACACAAACTAGGATTGCGTCAGTTTGCTGGGCTGATCTGTAGCGATGATAAATTGTAAGCATTGTTTCAAAGTTATTTTTATCAGTGAAATCAGGGCACAGGTTGCTGTTGTAGATCAGTGCGTTAACTCTAAGCGCGGTGTTCACATGATCCAGTCGTATGAAATACTTGTCCTTCGAGTTCAGTGGTCTAGTGCAGATTATGGACATCCGCTTAGGACAAATCTGAGGTTGTCTGTGAAGCTAGTTACACTTCAATATGGACAAAGTAATGGAATTTTGTCTTGATTGTATCCAGCGAGAGTCATCAATAATCACTTATTGTAATAGCTGCTAACCGCTGTACGTTTTGGAACAACCCGAACAAATGATATGCCATTTGCGTTGAGTGAATACATAATAAACGCACCGCTGTTGAACAAACATATCCGGGTGGTTGAATGGGGATTTATTGTTTCCGACTGCTATATCAAGTGGCATCCAGTAAACTTTAAAAACTCACTACCAATGTCTGCTTTACGGTCATTTGTATATTATCATACCAGTCGTTGAGGTTTACAAGGGATAAATCATTAAATACTTTGGCGTACATATAACGCAATATTGAAACGTGCAGGAAATTTCAGTATGATGAGTTACTTGAAGGTTACTCACCTTAGAAATATTTTATTTCCGCTTTCATATAATTCAGATGAGAGAGGTCGACACAATTATGCTGGCCAAAAATACAGTTTCCGAAAAGTTGTAGATTTAGTTTGTATTAATAACTAAATTTTCATGTAATATTACTGACGTTAAATGATGTAACAAGCTTTTCCCGATTAATCATTCAATTTAACAATCATCCATTCTCGACTTTCTCTTCACCCATATAGACTATCCGTTTAGGACTTTACGGACAGAAGAAGTAAATTCGACTGCGAATATGACTGGATGTTTGCATACGATACTTTATTTCTGTCTTATATGAGATGAGTGGCACAGTGGCCAACATGACTGTTTCATGAACGTTTGGTTGGAGTTTACATAGTGAGCACGGCAAGAATACGATGACTTTTAACGAAGGAAGGGATGCAGCAAAAGGCTTATTTTTGAAAGTAGATGGTTAAAAGGTCTGCCTGAATACGAAAACTGGGATTAAACATGGGTGACGTTCACGTTACCTGAACGAAATCGCCAATTGCTTATCACTGTTTAGCATTTTTTCAGCAAACGTTCTGCACCATTCCGAATATTTTATCCTATTTCTGGTAAAACTAACAGATTTGCATTTTTATTATCAGGTATGTGAAGCAAAAGGAAAATGATTTTGGATGAGCTGAATGAGAATTTGCATAAAATGCTGAAATTGACGTGATGATAACTTTTTTTATTCACAATCAGATTTGCACGCCGGCAGCAGCTTATATCAACGTTCCACAGAGTTAACCAAGTGTGCTTGTTTAACTAACTAGTATGCGTTGAACATCTAGTTGATTTTGTCAAACTTACATAATTGTACCACTGGAAACAAGAATATCATCAAACGAAATCATTATTTGTTTGGTCATTCATTGCGCGCTAGATTTGTCATTCAGAGCACACGAGGCATATTTTAAAAAAACTATGTCGTCAGTTTTATTTCGATCCAAATTTTGTTCACTTCATCAGCACTCAACTCAGTGGACTGCTGATGAAATCAGTGTGTTCTATAATTTATCAGGATAACTTTATAATGTTACATCGAATAATTTACACATTTATATCACCATGTAATTCATACCTTTTATTTTCCCCATATTCTCTTTAACAAACCAGGTCATAAAAATCATTTATTAGTTAATCACGATCAAACCACGCAGTTCATTACAGCAAATTTAACTCCACTTTCATCCATTGTTGACTGGCTTACCATCCAATATGTATTTTATATCTGAAACAACAGAAATTGATTTTTCATCTAACTAATATTGTGCGTACGAAGCATTTTATTCCTGAAGCAGATTAAACAATACTGAACAACGTCTATCGATTGCATATATAATTCTCGACATTTTTCTACCTAAGCATTTTGTGTGTACCATCAGAATTAGTAATAAACTTGATAACGTTAAGCTAACACTTGTATGAAACATTTTCACACACAGTACGTGTGACATTGGATTTGACAATAGAACATTTTAAGGAGTATCTGAAAAAAACTTACGTGACATAAACATTCGGGCAATACCTAGGAATAAGAACAAAATAATGGAAAGTAACTGATGGACTACTGTTGTAATATTCTCACAATTTCATAATGAAGATCAGCAGCCAATTATCTGATTTCGAGGTCCCAGTGGTAAGCTAAACGTTGTCTAATGATTGTCTGCATTGGCTAAATCAGTGAGGACTTGTGTCAATTGCAAATTGCCAACATAAATGGAATTCTAGCTACTAGAAGCTAACTGCGAAAGACAATAGATTGCGATATGCGTTCGTGTGTATTGTGTTAAGGTGATGACACTGCCCAACAGACTTCGCTTTTTCGACCGAAACTTTCTACACAAGCATGGACGTCTCAGCTTGACCTTTTTTCTTGCTTGCTAAATGAACTGTAAGCGTTCCAGATGAATTATAATTGTCGTCACATTTATACTGGGCAGGTATAAAATCGATCAGCCTAAAATGCTGTCCAATGGGCAAACCAGAATAAAAGGGGATACACACAAATAATGAATCTGAACGACGAAACTATCTGCTATCAGTTCCTACAATCAACATTTTCACACAGCTTACCACCATAAATAAATGCTCATAGTATTTCAGTCAAGATAGGAGTGTGTTAGGCAGAAGACCAATGTTAGGGAAACACAAACTAGGATTGCGTCAGTTTGCTGGGCTGATCTGTGGTGGTGATCAATTGTAAGCATTGTTTCAAAGTTATTTTTATCAGTGAAATCAGGGCACAGCTTGCTGATGTAGATCAGTGCGTTAACTCTAAGCGCGGTGTTCATATGTTCTAAAATTAACCGGCTATGTGCTGTAAGCTGAAAAAAAAGGAACGCTGAACACGACGGAATTGATGGCTATTCGACCACCTCACCCAATTCCATGTCCACTTAATAACCTTGTTCAAGCGCCGCATTCATCGTGCTTTGCCCAATTATCATCAAATGATCATCAGGTAACGTACAACGTAATTTTGCGTAAATTTTCACGTGTTACTGACCCACAGCGAGTACTTAGTTTATACATACTTATGGGACATTCGCTAATGGACAATCACATATCGGTTTCTCCCTGTGATTTGGCATACTGTTTTACATTCGAAGACTGCCTATAGCAGTATATGGGCGATAGGAAATTAGGTGGATACGCTAAACGTAATAAAACATCTCATGCAAAGTTGAACTTCTCAAGCAGGACATTGTATACAGGCCTGCATTATATTCCGTTGCCTGTAGATAAAAAGTAATTGAATATAAACTGTTTATTATATAAACTTTGTAATCTTACGATATATGCGCGAATTGAGTTCTAAAAGATAACGGTAACCAGTAGATTCACTGAATGAGATATCTTATATATATTTACGAAAAACTTGAGTAATCTCAAAAGTAATTCAACTACTCAATCAGTCAAACGCTAAATGCAGCTTTCCAAATCAATGAACGAAGACATAGATGAGTTGCTTCATTATGGCTAATTAGTAATTGAGCGATTGTTACCAAATACGTCCACTGCATTTTATCTCGTGAGGAGTGGTGTGCATGGGATATAACAAAAGGGCTGGCTGCACTAATAAACAGTAAATAAATGAGCAAGAACAAAATTGTGTTCTACACTATTTGATGTTTAGTAAAATACCTACCAACGTCCGTTATGAACTCCCAGAAACAGTTTGATATGACGACATTTAGCATACATTTCACAATTTGTTTTTCGGGCATGCAAAACAGCAAGATTCCGATTTTTACATATCCCGTTTATTTAATTCTGAATCTGGATAACATAGCATGTCAAGGTCATATATAAAATATGAAGGTGACTATGTCCTTCTACTGAGTTGCTAATAATAAACATTATTTGATATAACCATCTTACCGGTCACATAAGCTTGGTATACTGGCAATGCAATGTGGAAACAAGCTTGCTCGTTACACTATGCTTTCCATAATATGATTTTAATTAGTACGTGTGCAAAATTTCACGAATGATGTCAACTTTGTGTAGGACGGTATTCTTAAACTGAACATAACAATAAAAATATATAAACCGTATGTTCAGCGATACACAATATTTGATCAGCAAGTCATTCTATTATTATTGTGACAGTGCAGAACAGATATATCCACCATTTGGCCCAAAATTTAAACCGTGAAGTGTTTAGTATAAATAATATACTTAAGAAAACTGCTTTTGTATTTCAGTATATGCTGGAGAAGGCGGTCGCACTACAGCTATAAGCTCAGTCCTAGTTTTGTATTGCAGCTTGCATTTACATGCATGAAAATTATCCTGTTTGCTTAAAAATATCATCAATACGTTTGTTCCAGCTAGTTATTACAAATTCAGATTTCACTTAACTCAACTTTGGGTATCGAATATGCCCATTGCGATAAGGAGAATGAGCACATACAGGCGAACGTATGTTTCAAGTAATTCATGCTCAGACCGGCACAGTTATATAAGGAGTTATTAGAGTTAGATCGAGCTATGATCGAACTTATCACAGTGAAACTAGGTCACCAGTCGGTCAATTGACGACGACTTGGTTGGTCCATTATGTCACACTTGCCCATTGGTTTCACAGTGCGGATTGGGTGTCGATCCGATGAATTTATGGTCATTGTAGACGCGGCGTCTAAAAATCCGCTCTTTCTAACGTAATACGGGTTACAGCAACCTGATTCCGATTGTCTTAGCAGTATAGAGCGTGATGTAGTGGAACAACCGGGCCATTACTATCAATCAATTCAACTTATTCAACAATTGACAAAAATACATATTGTGTTGTACAAAGGTTTCGAAGCGGTAAAAGAAAAAGTTCAATTACCTGCGATATTGCTGTCAAAATCTGTCGTATGGGTGACAAGTATAATTTTAATTAAATGCATTAGTTTTCAGCTAGAGAGTTTCAGATGGCATCGGGACAAATCTGCAAGTAATAGCGCTTAGTTTCGGATTGCACAACAGCACGTCAATTTTGTTGCGCTAATTCACCGCATAATGTAAACCGCAAATTTGCTTGCAAAATAATGTACCGTTATTCGTTCTGTCACCTAGGGATTCACTTCGGTATTTTGTTAAACAGATGGATATCAAAATTTTAAATGTATTTTGGTCAAACGGAGATTGACAAAAGTTTCATGGTACCGTCGGTCCAATATTATCCACCACAGTCTCGAAAAAGTAGAGCATTCGAGAGGAACTCTAACGTGTATTCCGGTTTTCTATTCTATTCTGTATACACCTTTAAAATCACAAAAGTCCATCCTCTGATTATTGAACATTTCGAACAATGAAACTGAATCACCTGTTCTCATAACAGCACACTGGCGATACCAGTTCAATAATAGAGTGCATGATTAATTTCCGGTCAGACTGCTGTGCGTAATTTAGAACGGAAGATAAAGGGTCAAATTAGATTAACCATCCGTGAAACTAAAAGCAAGACGAAACACACGACAGTGTTATTCCTTGACCATTCATAATATGTGGTACCGTTGTTTGGCTTGCATTAATTAATAACCAACTCTTGTTAATCTGTTTAGCATTATGTAATCATCATCATCATAGACAGCAATACATCAGTGGTTCACACTGATGCTTAACTGCCACACAGCCATGAAGAAGAACAAACAAACCCTGTTAAGAAAGAGAGAAGAAAAAAGGGAGAAGGTAGGGGACCTTACCGCTAAAAATAGCCACGTCTACATTCAAACATACAACATCAAGGCGCCTACATCTTGCAAACAAACAACCAAGCTGTAAGTGAAAGTAAGGCGTCATCAGCAAGACAGCTTCCTCACGGCTTTCACTGCCCCGCGTCGTTAAGTGCACTCACTTCACAGACAACTCGGCCAAACAACGACAACATTCACGCCACTGAGCTCGGTTAGCCGCCATCTCACCTAATGTCTCAAGTCATCGACTCTGTGAGTCGCGAGGGCTCCAGCCTGGGAGACAAACCCGATCTACAGTAGCCAATCCCTTCGTGAACGATTTCATTTGTCTACACCAGGTCATCATCTGTTCGCCCTGCACCTTGCGCCAGTCGAACGCAGCGTCGGCAAACAGTGCTG
>JTDE01005350.1:36206-52222 GCA_014338405.1 Paragonimus skrjabini miyazakii
GTAACTAACAGCTATGTGGTCTATGTGAGACCAGGCCTGATTCGGAGCAGGCGGGCGCCAAGTATAGCAATGACGTGAACGATGCCTAAAACTAGTGCTGGCTAAAAATAACTAATACTCAGCGCACAGCTGCAACAATCGCCCACCATTATCTGATCGATGTGACGCTATCTCAAACTTGCCACCTAAACGAAATTCGGCCTCACCAAGGCGGCCGACCTGAGCATTCATATATCCGGCCAGAACGACTATATCAAAGCCACGTGTCGACCGAAGGAGAGCGGCCAGATCTGAGTAAAACTCGTCCTTGACGCCGACGTCACTACAGTCAGTAGGAGCGTAAGCAGACACAATGAATAAATTTCTGAAAGTCTTGCGTCTAGAGTTGGTCTTAATGAAACCTGCCAAGCAGACAGCACAAAGTCTACTGTTAACAGGAATCCAGTCTACCAATGAGACTTCGGCCGTTGAGCTAAGGACTATACCGACTCCAACCTGACCTGTAACGGCGGCTGTGGAGTCACCCGAAGTGTATAACCAGTATCGGGTAGACAATGCGGGTGTTGTTAGTTCCATACGCTGATTACTGTCCTGGATTCTAGTTTCCGAGATACAGCAGACATCGACATGCAACGAGTCTAACGTTCATGCAAGAGCAGCCTGTTGACCTATCTGTTTTAGAGTGCGAACGTTGAAGGCACCTATATTGATTCGCATTCTAGGTCTAAGCAAGGGACGAGGGATGCATGAAGCTGAATGGCAAGAGACGGAACTTACCGGCTTAGTGTTACCACGGCTAGCTATATCTGTTGTGGAACCTGTGGAGTAACTATTAGAAATGGAGGTTGGGAAAGGCCCGAGAACTAGATCTGATAGGACAGTGGGGGAGGGGTCAGAAGTAGCATGTTTTCGCCTATCCACCCTGCTGTATGCAGCAGATAAGGCGACCCGATTTGTACTGCGAGACGGCCGATGCAGTATGGAATTACTGGTATTGTGACTATTCATGGTTGTGTGTGGGCTTAGATACTGCCAGGGCATCCAGACCTAGACAGGAGAACGATTAGGGTTCTCAACCAAAGCCTTTGGCTCAAAAGCCTATACCGCAAGGCAGCGGGTGGGTGGCAGTGTACCAGAACTGGTACATTTTTCGGAAAAAATGCCAACCTTTTTCCAACCCCCAACCTGGAGGACCAGGAGACTGGTTTGTCAGACCTCTACCTATTGGCCTGCCTGGCATGAGTGACTCTAACGGTGTGGTGGCCACATTGTCCAGTTTAGCCCGATAGGTCATCGAGATGCACAAGCCGTCACACCGTGTCAAGGTCCAGTCTCGTTGTGACGTGGTTAGGAAGAACTCCTTGCATGTGGTTCAATTAAAGTATTTGCAATCTAACGCGTCAACACGCGTTCGGATGAAGGACATACACAGGATGGTTTTGCAAGCCGTTTCAGGCAAACTAGATAATTCTCACACCAACTTGCTAGGATTATGTACGCCGATAATGGCAAGATGAACGCCCAGTGAGAACGAATAAAATGACGTGTTGCTAATAAGTGAATTCCAAGTATTTTATTAGAAAACAGCTTTTATCCGTTCCAGTCTTACAATGTGCCTCGGCTGCAAATGAGGATACTGAATAGTTCGAGTACCTTTGCAGCATTTACCGTCATAGGTAAAGTGATGACTGCGTCTCACGAAAGCATACATTTTACATCGATGACTGTTTCGTAAATAAGTACCTAGCGTTTCTACTAACAGCCATCGATTCGACAAGACACATTCAACTCATTCTGAGCTGTTTAGTTCAGTATGATATCTGACCAGACAGATTTCTTCAAACTAACTAAACTCTACATGGACCATATGAGGATAGAATCATCCAATTAACACTTCCATTATGGAAACCTTGCTTAATTAAATGCTTCCATTAACTCGTTTCCAACAAAGACTATCCAAGAAGCGCTTTAAACGAGTTTCAAAATCATAATTCGTCCACTTATTTGCTCAACTGCATGACGGATTATTGTGTGGACATCTACCTTCCGAAGCTGTAGGACAATTATAAGAAATCCCTCCCTTTTTGACTTTCACTTCACTTACCTCTGACTTTAATGAAAGCCACTATAACAACCCAAAGCGTTTTACTCAAATGATAGCGCCTCAGACGAACAACAGTACCGTGTCAGTGAGATGGGTAGGGGAAGTCACAAAGTACGTGTGACATATTCGAAATTTATCAGGTAGAAGGGAATTAGAAAATCCACGATCGCGAACTCATGCACGGCGCACAGCTGATCCGTGACTCAGCATCAGTTAACCTTTCTCGCTGGCAACATTATGATAAAAATGGCATCGATTAGTCAGAAGAAGTACGAAACCGAATATTAAAACGTCGGTCCTGTTTAAGTGAATGAGAGTTCCTTCGTAAAACAATGGGATTGAGTATTGAGCTTGCATGCTATAAATATTGATTCACAGTCATGTTTTCACTTTTGACCATTACAATTTCCGTACAGCCTATTTCATTTGTAATCTCTTGTTTTGTAATAAGCACTCAGTGCTGTTTCACTTGTCAGTCTGGACCAAATATTAAAATACATGTCTGGTATATCTGTCGCTGTTTGGGGTGGCATGAAACCAAAACAAGAAGGCATACGGCGTAGTGTTAGCATTTCGATTTACTCTCATCAATCACCAACCTAAAACCAACAAATTTATGAAAAGTGCACATAGCGACAACAATTGAACGAACAAACCACATCGTTCTTACTTTTCGCCAGCTAATAGTGCAATCACTCCCACGGTTTGAATGATATTTTCAAGAAGAAACTTCGAGGACCTTGCTTTACAAACGTGACGTGGATGGCATTTTGGTTTTTACAGATAAATGTGATTTAACTTCCTCCAATAACTATTTGAACTCTATCCACCCAAACCGCACTGCATCGCATGAAATGAAAATTAATACTTGATTGCTGTTCCTAGAAATTCTTACAACTAGACGTCAAGGAGGTACACTGTAACACGGATTGGACAATATTTACAGTTCTCCAGCTTTAAACCTATTGTTCATAAACGTGGGTTTACGAAAACGTTAGTTTACTGTGCCAGCATTATTTACACTACAGATTGACTGAAGAAAGACGAAGCGTTTATTAAGAAGATACTGGTGGATAACGGCCATCCCAAAAAGTTTGTGAATATTCACACTAAGAAGAACCGAAAGTGGTAAATTGCAGTGCGCAGAAAAAGAACATATTTCTGCAAATCCAATTCAGGGGTGACTACCTGATCAACAACATTAGTCACAGACTTATGTCAGCGTTGCAATGCATCTACCAAGATGCCCAAATACGCGTACTGTTAAACACTAAGGGTTTGGCTCTCCATAGCGGTGATGCACACTCAACCGATCAGTCTGTCTCCCATGTAATATACCAGCTTAATTGTCGTTGCAATGAGGTCTACATAGGCGGAACGGATTGGCGCTCGCATCAACATATGGGGGAGCACATTCCTGAGTGGTAATCAACTGCAATCTCAGAAACGACTTGTTGACTGTAACAAGCTCGAAGAACCCTGTCGCGTCGATCGCCGGACACATCTTAGCAAGCGATCACTTAGTTGACACTGTCACAGTGTTCAAGGTAGTGTGACGTAATGGCAGCGCGAAACTGTTAGCTATTAGTGAGGCAGTGTTATTCAGACAACATCGGCCAGTTTTCTGCTTACAAGAAGCGCTGGCACAAACAATATCCTTGCCCTGAATTTGATTGCACTACTAACGCGCGAATGGTCAGAACTATGTGGTTGGTTCGTTCAACTGTTGATGTCATGTGCAGTAGGTATAAAATTTCCTGGTTTTACGTTAGCGACTGATGGAGTTAAATTGAAATGTTAACAATTCGCGATATGATTTCTCTCTGGTTTGGCAAATATTATGTATAAAATTGAACTCACAATCCAGAATGTCTTTTGAATAGAAAAAAATATAATAACGAATTACGGCATGAGTTGAGTCAAACCGGGTGCAGAGAAAATATAATGAAAACTACACTTATTTCGGGTTATGAACAATGAGAGACTGTGATTTTCAAATTAATGTTCAATTCAAGCTCAACTTTCATTTACTACATTCACAGCGAATTGTTGGGTGCGAAGTAATCACAATGTACGAATGTAAGCTGAAACTTTTTCTGTTCGAAACTTTGTTGACATGGAATCGTCATGACAACATCCCTGCAAATCCAAATGAACGAATGTTACAGTTAAGCGATTCATTCACAGTTGATATCTCTCTGTTTAGGACACTATAATAGTCGACGTGCTTCATGTTTGAAATATACCATATCAGTTTTGTGACTAAATGTACGTATAGTTATATGCTGCAATATGCGTTAGTTATAGGTGAACAGTAGTTAGACTAAGTGAATCATGTGTTAGATAATTTGGTATTTCGATGATTCATTGTTGTACCATAACCTTTTCCGTATTGGTTTCTTTTTAAACACAAGAATGTATATTTTGATTAAAAGCCTTTCGTTTCAGAGCATTAGAATTTCTATATTGTATTTTCAGACCGTAGAAGTGGTTTGTGATTGATCTGATGAAGTAATGTCTAGCTCATCTGGTAATAGTTAGGAATATACACAAATGTCGTATCATTCGGAAGGGAGTGTAGTTTCGCAGGGCGCAATAAAATACCGTGAAATGTCAACAAACCAAAAGCATCGGGGATTAGTACCATCCAATAAGAATATCATTCTGTCATCGGTGAGTACTACAATGAACGAAATGACTCTAAACTCCAGGTTTCACATTATCTTTAACGGAAATAAGTGAAAACTAGAACGCTAGGTTTGCATTATGGATTATATAAAGTTTGAGGAAATTGGACAACCAGTTGCTATTAAATCTGAACAAGTAGATTCAAGTTGACCAGTTGACTGGTGCACTGTTGATGGTCTCATTTCCGCTGCAAATCGGTAATTGACTGATTTCGGTTAACGTTCTATATTGCACAGAGAAAAGAGTTACACGATTTGTCAAACTTCCTCTAGTTGCAGCAAGCTCGGTCCAGAGGAAAATTTACCTTCTAACGAGTACGTGAAGACTAATGACAAAGGACAGGCAAATTTGGTATCATACGATTCAATATGAATAACAAAGAAGTCAGTCGACCGTGCATCTGAACGGGTCCCTAACGGTCGTCAACACGTCCACGGAGAATCCTACTTCATGCTGCACAGTCAAACGACCGAAGTGTCAAGAAGACCTTAATTACAAAGGACACAACATTCATTTGTTGTGTTTCTGATGTAGTAGTAAGTGCTTGTCAGTTGAAAGAGACATTACAACTACGTATCTCCGTAGAGCGGGAGCAGATACTACCCACTGAAGCACATACAAAATACACACACGTACATAATCTGTTGATATTGTGCTTGTGCGTTTGTATTCACATGCGATCATCTATAAAAGAACGTTCTAAACTAAGAAGTACTAAAGTTACGTCGAGAAAAATCAGAGACCTCAAGCTTATTCCGCGCATTCCATGAAATGTTCGGATGCACTGTGCTTAGCTGCATGATATATGTGTATATGAACAAAACAAGCTGTTCGGCTATGCCAATCCAATATGACAGCCACCGGTGATTAGTACCTCTATCCATCAGAACTTTGGACAAGACCGGAACATCTTACTCGATGCCATGAAACATGTCCATTGCATTTGTGAACCACTGTTTCAGATTTTTAAAACGCGTATCACCCACTAAAGTGACGACAAGGCTAATAAAAATGTTCGTACCTTCTACCCAACAAAACTGTTGATGCGCAAGAAAAAGAGGATCAGTCATATCTAATTAGCCCTGACTAGGGCTTACGTCATTCACGGATAAACTTGACATTTACTGCAGTATTTTCATATCTTTGTCTTCCATCGCTTGCACACAGAATCGTTCAGGTGGCGAGCAAAATGGGCACATCGTTCCCGCGTGACATTCTCCATAGCATATTGGACTACTTGTTTCGGAATACGGATGCACCATTCTTGATGGCTCAGTATTCGATCAGTATCACCACATATCAACGCACCATAGTGGACCTACAACTGCCGTTTCACCTTCGCCTTCACCATGCTCCAGACATCCTAAATGAGATTCAGCGTAAGCGACTACGGTGTTCATCGCAGTAGTTGCCCTCCTTGGCAAGCATCTTCGAAAAAGATATCCTCCAAATCAGTATGGCAAGAGGCATTATCACAAATTACCACCATTGTTGACATAGCTTTGGAGATCTTCAATTTATCCATCACGGCATGGAACCCTTGTCTACAGTCACTACTGTTGTATAGGTGGTAATAGTACTTTTTGTTGTGGCTCCGATGAGATGTAAGTTTCGACTTCTGCTGTTGTTGACAAAAATGCACGCTTTCTTTCTCTTCAATTAGTGTTCCGTCGACGCTATACAAAACGAGTTGACGTTCCTTTCACCAATCTAGCAAACAGTCTCAGGGCTTGTACAGCACTCCTACAACCGATAAACAAAATGCATTTCTACCGCACGGTTCTCATTGATGTTCATGCTGACGGAAAGTTGACACATCCTCTTCTCAGTAATGAACCACCCATTCAAATTTTGGTTGATAGTAGTTGTCGATAATTCTCTGTAAACTCTGCTTTTGCACGCATTTTCAAAAATGCGGAAATCATTTTTGCGTTCGTAGTAATCTTTTCTAGTACCACGTTGATTTCCGAATCAGTCACAATCTCATTTCCGTCTGCTGCAGAGTTGTACCTCGTAACTGCTGCAATCGACATGGAGCCACTTATACGGGGTTTTGAAATTGCCATCATTTAGGCGAGCTACCATACGCCGATCATCGCCTCTTTCGAAAGCTTCAGTAATACCCCCTGAGCGTATTGGCACTGATACGGCTGTACATGCGTCTGTAACCCATGGTGGCTTTTTGAATACTAAAACATGTTTACGAGACCACTTGATTACACCCGTATTATAGGTCACGGGATGAATGAGGAAATTCCTAGACTCGTGCTCACTTCCACCTTTAGACTGGACCCTATACCCTCATTGGGCCGCATGACGGCTTTGATAACTCAAGTGTTCTCTCGAAAATCACCTTATCACAGCAGCCAATGCGTGCAGTCGCAATCAAAAGACTGCAAATTTTCACTCCACCAGACCAGCCATAAATCACTTCTGCTCCAAAACGAAAGGCCACACAAAAGATACATCCTTATGCCTAAAAGAGAAACCAACATGGAAAAAGATATAGTCTGTTCGAACCATCCGAAAAAGTCGGTGGCTCATTCGCATACCCCCATTCATTTTTGTCGTAGTGTGCATGCTTGAAACGTTCTGAAACCGGTTGTCGTGCTAGACGTTTTACCGTTGTTCAACTTCAACTTGTAATTTGCAACCGTATTCTCAAAATGTTTTCATGCACCATCATATTACCGATGGTACCTGGAAAAGGGGAAACAAGTAACTGAGGTTTCTAACGGGTGTAGGCATGGTGAAAGTGGAAGCTTAACCGAAAACGTGGATTACTTCATTGAAACAATGTATTCCTATGGAGTAGGCATTTGATTAATGAGCAGACTAACCTTCCGGAGCATCAAGATAATCTGACACTGTTTCATAAAGTTTGGGGCCATTTTACTTTTGGTATTCAATCATTACAATGAATGTTTAATCAAACGATACTCAATAGTTTTTAGTCTATCGCCCACTAGTTTCCTAGCCGTGAATTGGTCACCATCCTCAGCTGACAAGCATTAAGTGAACATAAACCATCACAACTGGCAACATCCTACAAAATGCAAATATCAAGTTATGTGCACGTTCAAACTCAGCGCAGTAGATGATACCGTATAGCATTCTGATTGGCAACGTCATGCCTAGAGTTAAAAATTCTCCCTTCAGTCTAATTATTCATTATCACTCCAAATTCTACACACATCACCTTGGAGTCTAGTTGCTAGCCTGTGAAAACTAGGGTGTAATGCATCAGCGGAAATCCTTTTCAAGTTTCCAGGAATTGTCCACGATCAACTTGTGAAATAAACTTACCAGTGTCGGTGGAAACTGTGATTTAAGTTAATGTATTGAAGACATGTAATCCACTAGCAGAAATTACGCCTTAATCATGTTTAATAACTTATATGCTTAGCGAGTGTCGGCCACAACGTAACCGGCGTTGGACACACCATGTGCATGGTCTATCCCAAGTCAGCTATCGGTTTACTTCGATTTTACAAAATAATACTTTAGATGATATTCGTAGATGTAACTGCCGTGACACTCCGTGAATGTTCAACTCTGACTGCTGAAGGAATAGGCAATCCTTCACAGAATCATTGAAGATTAAAAACAAATTATTTGGAAAGTGGAAAAATACAGCTCGAGAACGATGTAACAGTCATGTCTACTGCTCACTGTTGTACAAAAACTCTCGTAAGTCCAATTCTGCAAGACCAAAACAACCGCGTTCCTAACAGAGCACTGCATGAAAAGGCAGCAGTATTGACAAACAACTTTGTGAGTAACCATTCACGTAAAAAGGACATGTACCTGTGTTTGACTTTCAGGTGGTACAATCAATTTCTTCTAACTCAACCAAGTTCCGGTGGATATGTCTGAGTGTCTGAATGTTAGTTCCAGACACGTGTCAACTCAGTTACCGCTGCAAACATGACCAAGGGTGATTTCGATTACCTAGGGTTATGTATTGATGTTGATGATTAAACCAGACTACTAACATGTTTCCAGCCTCTTCCGAGAATGACCAACCTCGCATGATATAAGTTTTGTCATTACTTGTGGATATACTTTGTTTAAAATAGAAACAATATTATGTACGAAATGTTTTACTCAGTTGTTAAGGTGACCGCAGATTTCCACCGTCCAGGTTCATACTACTGATTTTAGAATTCATGCTCTTTAAGCAGTTATCAGCGGAAGTGTCTCTGTTGCAATCATGATCGTTAAAAGTAGGCCCTTCATTGTACAAACCGTGACTGATTTGCAAAGAAGGTTGGAAGTGGAAATATACTCTGTGCTCTGTGGAACCCGATTTCTAACAGAAAGGTCGACTGTACTGTTAACACTTTTGGACGTGCAATGTATATGCTGTAATTATCTATGTTTACATAAATAGAAGGCGTATGTTTGGGAGCCGCAATGCTATTGGATAGCTTTGCAAGAGATATCCCTGTTAGACGTTCCACACTAAGAAATGTTGGGCGAAGTGTAAAACGTAATTCATGAGTTTGTAAAACAATCCAGATTGTCGATGACCTCACCAGCGAATCCCAATCTCGTATTTCAAAATCGCTGTGGTTTCATCCTCCACCGGTTCAAAAACTCTGTCCATACTTTGTTTCAGTATGTTACAATTCTGTCAGTTTAGTAAAAGCTGGAAGAACCTAATTATTACTGCGAAGTCTGCCTTTGTAAACATGCGGTGGCAATTGGTTTGTTCGCGGGCATGGTACAGCGACAGTAATCTTGGTCAGTTATACCGATACAATTCGTCTAAAAGACAGGTATGGTCTGATAGTTTTTATCTGTTTAGATTGGACTACACAGGAGATTCCGTTTTTGTTAAAACTGATAGAACTTGAATAAGAAGGAAAACTAATCATGGTAAACTATTTAATGTACACTCATCTGTCGGTAGAGTCAGTAGTGTTTTAAAACAGCTGGGGGAAGGAAACAGGGTAATATTCTACAGCGGTTGTCCGTTAGTCCATTTCAAATATATATATTCCACTCAGACCGATTCTGTCTATGAGCAATGCCCCACAGGACAAACTGGCTCGATGGTTGGTACAGGCTCTGACACCATTAAAACGGAAATTTGACACACATACCATTAAAGACTCATTTGATTTAATTGAAGATTTCAACGAAGTCAACCTAGCAGACAAAGTCATGTGTTCAATAGACGTTCAATCATTGTTCACGAATGTCCCATTGCACGAGACAATGGAATTTATATGCAATCTGATCGAAACTGAAGGTTTTGATGTAAAAATTCCCACGGATTTGCTTAAACTGTCTCTACTACTGTGCACGGAGAATATCAGTTTCAGTTTTCAGAGTGAGCCTTATCGACAAATAGACGGGGTCACCATGGGGAGTCCACTGGGACCGATGTTAGCGGATTTTTTCATGCTAATGGTAGAAAATCGAATGGCTCAAGACATTTCATCGCTGCCGTTGTACACACGCTATGTGGATGACATTCTCATATTTGCGCAATCTTCGCAAAGGATCGATGAGATAGTGAACCGGTTCAACTTATGTCATGATAATCTGTCAGTCACCTGTGAGGTGGAAAAGAACGGATGCCTACCGTTTTTAGACATCCTCATCGGTCGCAAGGATGATGGAACAGTGAAAAGAAATGTGTATCGAAAGCCCACCTGGACTGGTCAATACACCCACATCACAAGCTTTACACCAATGAGGAACAAGCGAGCATTGGTCAGAACATTGTTTACGCGTGCCAGATGAATTTGTTCATCAGAATGTTTAGCTGATGAACTCCGATTGCTCACAACGACGTTGCAGGATAATGGGTATCCGCTGAGGTTTATCAACAGACACAGCCAGCAACGTATAGCAGTAGACAAGGTTTCCACGGTTGGGAAGAAGAAAGTCTACATTGAACTGCCATTCAAAGGTGACACTTCTTCACTTCAAACAACAAAACGCCTCGTCGACTCCATTAAGCGGGCATATAATGCGGCTGAAATCATAGTCGTTGATCGAACTCGTAAGCTGCCGTTACCTTCAATAAAGGGAGAGCAACCTATTGGCGCCAACTCACACTGTATTTATCAATTTGTGTGTAACTGCGGCGAAAGTTACATCGGCAGAACCGATAGGTGCTTGAACTCTAGGATGAAGGAACATATGCCGAAATGGGTTCAGGATGTGACTGCGCAGTCTACTCCCTTCGTCCCGGGATCACGCAAACTTCCGGCCTCGTCTATCGCCAAACACATGTTGGCCACCGGTCACCGGATTAATCCTGAATCAACATTTAGGATTATAATGCGTCACACTAATCCGCGTTTCCTGCGTTTTGCTGAGGCGGTCGCGATTAGTCGTCTCAAGCCAGCATTGTGTGTACAAAAACAGCCTTAGACTCCCATGGACCTGTTAGTTTTGCGTTGTTGTTCTCCACCTAATTTGCTATTTTATTTTCTTAACCCCCCACCCTAATAGTGTCATATATATGTTCCTGGTTATTGTTATTTGGTACTGAAGAGGCAATGCGAAATGCTAGCATCTACCTCTGTCCGTCTTCTTACTGCTTTGTTCAAATATATATTCCACTCAGTATCAACAACCGGCGGACAATTTGTGCTCACATACACAAGGAAACACTCCTAGGTAGACAAAAAACGTCCAGTTTGTTTATATCAGCTGAATATTCGAGTTTTAACATTTAAGTATCACAGATGCATTCTGGATTTGGCCGCTTGGGAGACGATCGCAATAATTGGGGAGAACAGTTGAAAGTGACAATTGATGGGGAAGCAGACATTTTAACGGTTGTCAAATATTACAAATAACGAATCAGCTACCATTTATCTCAATGCAAACGTTCATTGCAATTCACTGGAATAACAAACGATTTCGCATGTAATGCTTTTTGATGTTCACCGTCAAACTCACACTCCACGAACGGTTCTGTCCTTGTTTAAGCTGACTGGGTAGAAATAGTCCGAACGGGGTATCGAACCGGCTAGCAGGTGAGTCCAAACAAGGACGAAACCGGTCGTCTAGTGTCGGAGTGAGGGCGAGCAATAAGAAGCATTACTTCGACATCTTGTGGCCATAGCCAATGCAAACTGGCAATCTGAGGTGAATTTTGTCTATCCACACTAATAGGATGTTAATAAGCTGTCATTCAGTCACAAACAAATAATTTCCTTTTGCTTCACTCCAGTGGCTATTATTCATGACTATGAAACGTATGATTCGAACCGCATGACGTATGAACTGGAGAAAATTTAAATTGTCGCTTCCTTGATTGTTGAAAACGTACGCGGATCTAATTCAATGGGTGTAAGTGATTTAAGTACGTGCTGGGTACGTCGATCAAAATCCGCTCCAAAAGGAACTGAGCAGTAAAATTCATTGATTTCGCGAGTAAAAACAGCCTTTTTGCAGATAGTACTTAATTAATATGTAAGTAGACTAGAATTTAGGACAAATACGCCAGTCAGTTAAAGTGAACATTTTTTACTAGGAGGCTTAGTCTTCATTTAAATTGCCTCCGTCTCGATTCATGGAAATTTAAGCCGTCTTTAACTAAGGAAATATTTCCCGTTTGGTAACACGCGCGTCGAATGTTAAAATATTTGAAAATTTGTTTTTCGAAATTGTTAGTTATTTCGTGCCCCAATCTGTTTTATGCGTTTGGCAAACTCGGTAGTTGTCAAATATTTTATACAAATAACTTATATACTGAAGTTTGGATAGAATACAATGGGGAATTAGGTTTTATATGGATAATCCTCAAAATATTGTTTGTTAGTTTTTATCCTCTTCTTTGCTTATAATTAAAGGCTACGTTCAGTCTCGTAAGCAACCCAGACAATTTAGCGTTAAGCACCTCCAATTGGTTAAGCATATCTTATTGTTATATCAGCGCGTGCACACCTGTAACAGCTCTCAAGGTTATAAATCACCTGATATGCCAGTTGTAGAGAAGGCAGTCAGTTTAAATGGAAATAACCTGATAAGTTTGCTGATAGTCTTACCATGGTACAACCTATTGGCACCTATTTTTGAAAGAATGTGGGTAATTTGAAAATTATACGAAATACATTCATACTTACTTTAAAACTGTTATCTACTAATCTTAAAACGTAGTATATTTTTTAAAAATATGCAAAATAATCTTGGAAAACTGAACATAATGACATATACGATGTATTAAGATGTCTAGCGCGGTGAATCAAAAAACGTGGTGAAAGCGTAAATACAGGAAAAATCTTCAGTGTTGGTTCAGAGTCTATTCAAGAAAATGATCATCATTTTATTGCTGGATTGCGAGGTCGCCAGGCTACCCACTGAGTTCAATTCAGCCAGTATCCGGCAATCTGAAATGTGGAATTCAGAAACTGCATTCTGGCTGGTTTCACGCATTTGATCATGTGCTGAGCAGCTGAAAACAGATAGTACTGTGAAACGCGATCAACTCAGTGAGCCGACTAGATGTTGAACGTGTGAGGAATATCTATGTAATGAGGTCCACAAATGTAGAATATGCATAGAACTGACGGTATTACCTGCGGCCGGTTTTGTTTTAATCAACGCGCAGGCATTTTGCTGTTGCACAACGTGTGATCCAGCATTCATTGCTGACGAAGTACAACACATCTTTCGATTGGCAATTGGTGCGTTTGACGTCCTGTATGCAGCAAACCACCCTGTCGTTGTGAGTTTGACTCACTCAGTATTAGCTAGTGATAATGATCAACGCTATTCAGTTTGAAGAAAACACGAAGCCGGTTTGTCACTGGCAGTAAACTGATGAGCTACGATAACGTGCAAGGTGGTTTTGTGATCAGATTTTGCCTGTCTCGCTGTCTTTCGTGGGTTCAGAACGAAAACCCAATTTCGGCATACCGCTATCAATTATACAGTGTGACTAATCAGATCGTCCTTTTAGACTCTACACCCATGTCTATATTAACCAGCCTTTTACATGTTAAAAGTGTGACTTGAAGAGTAGTAGACGACTGCATATCCTATGACAGCGTTTTCTTTCTTAATAAGATGCGTCGTCAAAACCGATAGGTCGGTTTAGTCCGTCTACATTTGCTGATGTGATTTTTAATGATAATTATGACGATAGCGTTATTTAATAGAACCTGATGCAACTGAAGTGTTATTTTTCAAAGTTATTCACGATAGCTGTTGGTTTTCGTGGACTTGATAGTGGTAAGAATGAGATATTAGGATCAAAGTGTTTCCAAATCTTGGTGCGCAAGGCGGATAACACGCTTTGTTGTTCAGTCCAGTAGAGGAAGGTTTCAGGCGTACAGTTTACATGATAGGTGGCTCTTCCTAAAGTGTTGTCTTGACTTAGGGGATGTTTAATTGTCGTTCAGTCATTAAACGGACATAACGCTCCATTCCATTTGGCTACTGATCGTGCTAAATATGTTCCTCAGCTGGCATTTTAAGGCTGTTCATGAGAGACGCATGAGCGTGTAACATTCGTAACACTGAGGAATGTTTCTCTGCCGGTATGCACAACAAAGCGGAGTTCAACGTTTTTCTTATGTTCGGCCCCGGTGTTCCTAAGAGTCATAAAAAGATATTAATATTCTTTTTTAAACAACAATGTATTCACTCACCTTGTATTGTATATATTCGAAGGACAACTTACACGCGTTAACGTAAAATTGCTACATAACCACCAACCTAGGTCATTAGTCAAACAATCTTCAAAAATGTTTCTATATCAGAAGTTTCTTCAAGATGAAACTAATTAGTTAGTCGTAGTTTGACACGATACTAGCCAATCTACATTGTCAACTCGGACTAACAAAATCAGTTCCAATTTATCCACACTCGTTACATTCCTGGTTACTGCGGGGTCGTAGACTATCTACACACTACCTGCAATGAAAGTGAAGGTGTTTCTAACGGCGTGTTCCATTAACACTCTACCTCACATATCTCATGCGTTTGTATCCGCAATCTACAGTATAAGGAATTCTGCAGTGCTGGTCTCTAAGTTCAACGTTGTTATTTCTTGGCAATTAAGAAGAAGATTATGGTGGATACATTTGGAAATTTTAAAAATATCTTATTTGGAAAAGGATTTTGAAAAGTGTAAACACTATTTTAGTGAGTTGAAATAATATCACAAATCATATTCCGTAAATATATTTCACAGGTATGGGAACAACGCTAAATGGTAATCAGTAATATTCTCACAAGTGTCAGCATATATATCTAGAAACGAAAGAAAAGTAAAACATGGTTTCTGAATGTCGCAATTTCTTCGATTATTGATACTTCCAATAGTGCGTTAGGCGCCAAAGGATACTTTAAGGAAAGTTTATTTACTCAGTTGTTCACGGCTATGGCACGCACCAAACAAACTGCCCGCAAGAGTACCGGTGGACAGGCTTCGAGGAAGCAGCTGGCGACAAAGGCCGCTCGCAAGAGTGCTTTAGCGACCGGTGGTGTGAAGAAACCCCATCGTTACAGGCCCGGGATCGTTGCAAGGGAATGGCCGGGAAGATTCGTATTAATCTTGCATATTTTGTAGTCCGTTGTTCAGAACTGCTGAACGTCGTTCCGTTATCTACCGTTCCACTAACCGTTATTCCGTTGTCTGTTTATGCGCTTGTAGGCCGTATACCAAGTTACAACGTATTGGCGAATGGGTCTGGTGATTTTCAATTATGATGTTTTATGACTGTATTGTTTGTCTACTTATAGAAAGGCATATAGAATGGAAGATGAAATCCTCTGCCGTACCTTGGCTCGTCAGTGTTGCTAAAAGGAAGCAGTCAAAGGAAGATATTAAGAAACGAATGTGAGCACATAAAATATGAAGTTGCAAGGGATATTTCGAAAGATATATAAACAAAGTCATGTTATGACGCGCCCTTATGGTTTGTTCAAATCTTCCTATATACATAAGTGCAAATGCACACTGCAAAGTAGCTAGGGATGCTTACATTCATCAAGGCAATTGTAGGCTAGAAATGAAAGTAAAAATTTAAGGATTGAATATACTTTGAAAGAAATCGGTTCGTCTTTTACACAAAACAAGTCGGTAGTAAGTGCATCCACCTCAAATGACAAATTTCAGTGTTTTTCGTTAATGTGTTTTTGTTGACCGAAATTTGCCAAGTGAGCTCAGAAAATAAGCATGACAAGCAGTTGGTTTCGATAATTGCTCATCATATCGATACAGTTACAGAGGTTCTCCAATATAAATTCG
>JTDE01005352.1:20721-31672 GCA_014338405.1 Paragonimus skrjabini miyazakii
AGCTATCCACGATGAAAGCGTCGCCAGCTTGTTGCACCCGAAGCGCTTACCACGCACTCAGATAATGTTTCCAAAGTCGGTTGTGGAGTCCGTCCCTTCAGATGTTTTTGGACAAAGTGAATTGTGAACGTGGTCTTTAAGTGAAGAATGTCCCTCACGTCCCAATCAACATCGACAACCTCACGACGATCGCATCTATAGGTCGTTTGTATTTCATACTCCCGCGACAGCCACTCGCTGTGGATCCATATTTCTTGAATGGCAACGGCTAGGCAGTCTGTTGGGCGCGTCCTCTTCTCCAACCGTCCGTTTGCGTTCACAAGCCTATTATCCGTGCGGTTGCCGATGTGGACGACATCGCCTTGCGCATGGATGGCCCAATTCTACTAAATGTACAGCCAATGAAACAACGAGTGATTCAGAAACTCTCAATCGGTTCGGTGGATGACATGCAAATGACGTTTGAACCTACGGTAAACAGTGTAAGAGTGCAACTCACTCTTCCTCATTGTCAGCTGTAGCCACTCAGCAGAAGAGAAAACGACTGTGAAAAGAGTTCGTTTTCCAACAAATATGACGGACGAAATTTGCCCATTTACATGCTTACGTACGGCATCATGTACATGAAAGTAACACAATAAGATGTTGAAGCCGGACACTACATGGGCTGCCCTCGTTTGCACAGCCATCTAATCCACAACAAATGTTTTCATCACAGTGTGATCGCCCATCCTTTCCCGAAAAATGTCGAACTGTTCACGTAGTGAAGCATACTTCTCACTACGAACATACCTGGACATCACGGGTCAGCCGTGTCCCATACCGTCTGTCATGAGAAATTTATATAACTTCCAAGTTCGAAAGTATGATGAAATATACAATGACATACTTGTGCCTGTTTGTCCCGTGGGTGGTATTTACATTCACAACATGCGGGAAACGTTCGAATAGTTCAATCTGCGTTCGCTGGGCCAAGCAGATATGCGTATATCTGTTGTCTTCATCCCGGATGGTGCGCACCACACCTATCGCACTAATCACCGACAGCTCCTCATCAAGGTTCTTTAATGTTCCGTGACCAATCTTACACAACAACCTCACTTGACATTGCAGGCCTTAACTTGCGGCGGATGTTTCCAACGTCAAAAGTTCTGATGAACTTCCCATAAACATCCGATACACACTACTTAGGGTCAACAGTTGGTGTAGTGTACTGAAACACCTTCCAGCACTCGTTCAATTCACTGACGGTGAGTCCACGATTCGTAGGATGGGAATCATATAGCAGAGGACAGAGGGAGCACCTGTGCACCGACTCGAAAAAGCTCACAACCAGAATGCATCTTATCGGACCACATCAATTCGTGATCTGCAACATGTGTCGCGAGAACTGATCTGTGAAAATCAACAACAGTTAACCCACTAGACACGTCGCACAACCCTGCATATACTCTTACGTCTTTTATACTTCGTACAACGATAATAAATTTGCACTGCTTTCAGGAAACCGTGTCATCGTACCCTATCGTACTTCAAAGCAGTTTTCGACCTACGGCTCGTTTCACGAATGTGAATAACGCTCACCTCATCCATGTACCTCTAAAGGCGCTTCTGGAATTGTGAGTAAGTGTGAAATTCACGGTTATCAAACATCGCCTTGGAAGTCGCAGTATACTCGATTTCTTAGGAATAAAAAATATACTACTGATAATGAAATAATCAACAAATGAGAAAATAAATTAGGAATAACCCAAGCATCCTTGTGTTACCGTTGCCACACGCAATCGACCACAGCAACGGAAGCCATACCGATTTTCGAAAAACAATTACGATAAGGTCGTTTTCAACTAACGGTCGGTTAAAACAAACAGATATGAGTCCATCACGCAGATTTCGACGATTTCAATTTCTGTACAAGATGCCAAGCCGTTAGAAGGATTTTTCAGGAAAATAATTTTCCCGATCACGACAGCTCAGGATTTCACGGCCTACGACTAGCATTCATGTGCTCACCAAGGGCGAACAATGTTCATGAAACGTCCAACGGTACTGGGGAATTACTTGTTGTGTCCCAAGCATGGCTGATGGTGCGATGCGTAAGAGCCAAATATTCTAAGTTAACAATGGATTCAACTGGCTGTGAAACATCGACCGTTAGAGGAAGAACCGACATGCGCGCGCAGGAGAGTTCTATTCAAATGTTCTGTTACTATTTTTTATCCAGTCAAACCAAAATCTACAGTTGGTCTGATGCAGTAATTATGCGAGATTAGCAGAATGAAAGATAAAACACTGATAACTTCACAAAACTCCTCTCGCAGAGCGTTTAAAGCAAGCGTTGATGTCAGGACACGGGACAAGTTAAACAAAACTGAAGCTGTTTAACTGGAACGGCCAGCAACTCACCTTCTGTCTGCAAGTATGGTTTAATGTGTCGGAGAATATTTGGTGTCTGTGAGTTGCAGTTGAGTGCTGGTTGGCGTAATCACTGGGATTGCAGGCACTACTTAGGAATTAACGGGTGGAAAATTTGTTGTGCACCGACGAGATGAGTTGTCTGGTGATTGTATAAAATCGCTGTCCACATAGGCTATATTCAGATGGTCAGTTCCGACGGTGTCACAATTTCCGGCCCCATCAATGATGAAGTACCTATCGTGGCTTGATATCACTGTGAATGATACAAAGTGGGGAGGTCACGGTGATTTTTCCACTAAGTCACATTGGATAAGCATGTGTGCCTGCTCGTAAGACACAGGAAGCACGACTGGGTTATGCATGTTCCCGCGCGGGAATCAAGGGAAGATTCTGCGGGTGCTTTCGGAGGTTTTCAACGTACCTCATTAGACCAATTGAGTGAGGTGACTTGAAAAAATTCACCAGGTCATTGCAGAACGGATTCATAAGGTAGTTTTATTGGAGCGGTTCTAAGATCTTCTTTTAGAGTTGATGTGATACTTAACAGGGTAGATGGGAGTCCTTCCGTTCATTCACGTTTTGAAGATTGAGCGGTCAAGGATTCCCTCAGATATCGATGGAAATGTTCCACAAGACCTTTCAAAGAGGGGTGATATGCAGTCCTTTTGATATGTCCACAAGCAAGTCTACTTGTCAGATCACGGAAGAGATGGCGCTGGAATTGCATGCTCCTATCTGTAGCAACCGGAGAAGGCACATCAAAAGTGTCTACACGGTTGAGGGGAAAATTCCTGGCAATAATCTCACTCGTGGTCTCTGGTATGGGAATAACCCATGGCTAACAAGTAAATCGCTCGACACAGATGAGCAGGAGGGCCTTTTGATCGATAATAGCAATTGACCAACAATATCCAAATTGACGTGGGAGAAACGAGAAGTCGTTATGAGAAAGTGGCCAGGTGAAGAGACAACATGACAATGCAGACAAATGCGCGTATCTTGGTTCACACTGATTCAAACGTAAAGTTGAGAGATGTGTGTGAGGGTGACGCGTATACCGGAATGTAAGAGCAAGTTCAGAAAGTCGAACAAGGATCTGCGACAAGTCAGTGAAACAAACGGTCCGGAAATAGATATAGGTACGTTGCACACGATGCTGGAGCCAAAATAAGAAAGGGGGGAATCAGACAACCGGAAAAAATTGGATGTTTTTGAAAGGGATAGCTTCTCGCCGTTTAAGTGTGCTTCTGTCTGGTTCTCCGTAATATATCAGACAAGGTTGAAATGGCATCACCAAGTAGTCTGCAGGGAGCGTCTGCGACGAAAATGGTAGATCCTGGAGTGCGACGAAAGTCTATCGTAAATCGTGCGATCAAATCAAGATGACCAATTTCACGGGGGAGTGTTTGACAGACGAGTAGAGCGCGTAGATAAGAGGTTTATTGTCAGTTGGAACGGTGAATACCTGACTTTTTAATAAATATTGGAGGAGACAAATCGGTAGGCGAATCATGAGTAATTCCCTGTCGAGTACACAAAAACTGGCCCTGGCGATGGAGAGCTTTTGTGAGGTAAACGAGGGGTTTGTAATTCTTCGTTGACAAGCTGACAAAGAACCACAAGAACTGCGTTTTCCAGAGCATCGGTTGAGAGAAACAATCGGATGTCGGTATCGGGATTATAATACGACAAGGCGGTGGTTTCACCAGGTGCTTACTTGCAAGTGCTAAACGCGAGTAGTGATCGAGAACTAAACACAACCTATTTCTAAGATCCTGTAAAAAATCGACTAGCGTTTGCAAAATGTGTCAACAGTTGGGTATACAATGATGATAGTGATAATACCATTGAAACGTTGGAGTTTTAGTGGAATCTGGAAAAGGGAAATCTTGCTACGCTTTAACTTTTGTGTCCAGTGGTTGGATACCCTTGGGATCGATGGCATGGCCCAAAATTTCCAGTGACTCAACATCGAGGACATACGTAGAAGGATAATAGTATTTCCGAACGGGGCAAAACGTACGAAGAATAAACGGAGAAATTGTTCGTGTTCGCAATGATCTCAAAAGGCATTCAACAAACCGAGATAAATGTAGGTAAAACGAAAAATACGAAAAATCTGGCCAGTTGGACTTCAAAAGTTTGGACGGTGTTACGCAGAACAAACGGCATTCAAACAAACTCGATAAGATCACACGGAGTTGATATCGCTGTTTTTTGAATATCGTCAACGGCCACAATAATATGGTGGTATGCGCGCACTGAATCAACTACGGAAAAAACCGTTTAAATAATAATGGTACATTTCTCAACGCATCTGCGAGAAACACGCTGAGATGAACGTGATCAGTGCGCACATTGTAACACGATATGCTGAAGTGCACATGATTAAGCGCACATGATTAATAGTTGCACAATACATCAATTATGTTAGTAAAGTAACAAAACGGACATAATAGGAAAGAAATACCTAAGCTTGTGAAGAAGCATTTGGAACACAAGCTTCTAGAAAGATAGGTCTCGAAATCTTCAATATTGGACAAAAATGCTGAGTGGTGACATAACTTCTCGCTTCCCGAGGTAAACACTGATCTAACTGTCAAGGTTATGCCAGAAATAAGTTATGTGAGGATGGGGAAACTGAACAGTTGGAGAATTCCGTCAGTATTTGATGTGGATAGTTCGGAAAAATGTGTAAAACATCTTGTCAAGATGAATGGAGATAGGAAATCTTGTACTTTTGCAAAGAACCGGGCGGTCCTCTTGGCTAGAATTCGTTATCTCCTCAAAATCGACGGAATTTCGTAGACCTTGTGAATTTTCCAGCCAATACGGGAGTTTGAGTTTCCGGATTTTGTGGGAAGTATTCTCGCGTTAGATTTAATGGTGCAATCAGAAATGAAAGACAAACTTACGTGATAAACAGGAGAACGTAGAATGAGGATGTGAAGTATGACGAATAGTGAAATGTAGGATTTTTTGGCCAGGTCTTCCATATCGAATTTATAATTTTATGTTGACATAAAATATATAGCACTACCAAACAGTTGTCATCGTACAACGCGAAAAGCGACCGGTTAACAGATTTTCCTAGTATAGGATTACAGCCGAATTCCGATGTCCATTTGGTCTACACGACCGATATGTGGAATGAAAAGAATGTTTAACAACACGGAAAGATTGCCAGATGGTCTACGAGGGTAGGAGGAGGCAGTGGTGGTAACGCGAGACTTGTATGTAATCATGTGAGACGAACAGGCTAAGCGATGTACATATATTTTCAAACAGTCTTACCGTGCACATCATTTGCATAGTGATCAATAACTACACAGCTGGTCATCATTAAGCATGAAGTAAGGGCGTACCAGGATTATATGGTTATTATTACGGGGCGATTGCATATTGACACCATGTGTTGACTATAGACATGTTTTGTTGTGCAGCTGCAAGTTTTGGACGCGACTATGTACAAGATCTACCCTGCTGGAGTCACTAATAAGCTTCCGAATGTAGATAAATTACCCCATTGATGAATTTGATAGCTTAATCAGTCCGAAGCGTACATGACGTATCATTCGACACAAGATTTCACCTCAGATGTTATCGGGTCCGTTTTCAAAGATATCATCTTCAGGCAGGCAGAGTTTGAAAATGGACATGACGTTTGTTAATGTCAGAAAGGTTTCTAAGCTTAGTTTGAATCGATGCATATTCCTGCTGGCTTTAACTGCATGTGAGAGTTTGTTACAAATGTAGATATATTTTGCTAGAAAAAAATTCCAGTGCGGTTTCATAAGGAATTTAGAAGATGAAAGCTTTTCGAGGATACTGGGCCATCCGGGTAAACATGGACGTGAGAAGAACGTGCGTCCGGAGGGGAGAAATTTCCAGGAAAGGTAATGGTGTGGCGATGAACCTCGTTCCTCTGGTAATGAAGGCATGATTTAGCCCACCAGCACACATCTATACTCATATTTGGCCTAACCTGACGGATAGCAGTGATTTTGAGCCTGGTGTAGGTGGGACAAAAAGTGTAAATAGAGACAAATGGGTCGACGAACAGAAAGGGGTAGGATTGGACGTGGAATGTCTATGAAAATATCACACACTAGTGGACTTGGAAGAAAGCAAATGAATACGGGAACGCTGGGATGGTGTGATGCAAACGAATGAAAAGTCGGGATCTGGCCTTTGAGTTCCAGCTATTTTCTCGAGACTCATGTCTCGCAGGCCATAAACAGCATGAGAATGTGGTCTTAAGAACGCCTCAGCAACCAAATTGGGGTTTCTGTCGATGAATATCAGTTGTCAATTGCACGTTGAAGTTCGTGAGAGGGACATCTGTCCTGACTAACGTTAAAGGCTTAGACTGAAGACTGATGGTCCCTTAAAACGGTGGAGTTCCTTCCTTCTAACAAGTGACGAAAATGTTCGATGGACTAATAGATAGCAAGGAGTTCATGACTAAAGTTGCCATGCTTGGTTTGCGCGGGTGATAACATCTGTGAATAAAGTGAGACCGGCCGTAATTCACCGCTGACGCATTGTTGAAGCACTGCACCGAAAACATGTTTGGACGTATCAGTCAAAAGAATCAGATCAGCAATCGGCTCTGGATTAAAATGAAGGAGGGTCGTTGCGTCGCTGAGTGTTTTCTTCACGTCGTTGAACGCTTGTAGCGCCTCAGGACTTAAAATAACGCTCTTTTTAGAATCATGGAGCAAACCGATTAATGGCTTCAGGAGCGGTGAGCAGCGAGGAATTAAGGGATGGTGTTAGTTAACCATTCTAATGAACCGTTGAAGGTTTTTGTTGGAATCCGGAATGGGATATTACTGCAGCGCTTGCATCTTGGTGTCCAAAGGTTCGATGCCACTTGCGTCTATAAAATGTCTAAGAAATCCAAGGGAAGAGACGCCAAAAGTGCATTTTGTCAAATTGATGGAAACCCGACGTTCATTTAAGTGCATCAACACAACACAAAGATGTGTTTCGTGTTCTTCGAGAGAACGAATAACGAACAAAATAACGTCAAGGTAAAGAAAGACGAAATCTGGACCACGTCCATCTTGATCCACATGACGCTAGAATGTTTCAGCCTCTTCCGGAAGGCCGGCGGGCATTCAAGAAAACTCGTACAAGCCCAATGGAGTTGTGATGACAGTCTTGGGAATGTCTTCTTCAGAGACGAGGATTTGGTAGTATGCGCACATCAAGTCGATTTTGGAGAAAACGCGCATAGAATACAGTCAGAAGAGTAATGGATTTGAGGAATGGGATAACGGTCGGGTACGGCAGCATTAACGTATGCTTGAAAGTCAACACATGGTCTCCAATTGCCTGGTGCTTTCTTACGGACCACGTGCAAGGGGGAATATTATTCACCCTTGGATGGGCGGATAATACCGATTTGAAACATGTGGTTAACTTCCACCCCAGCATTTTCCAGCTTTTCGGGAGCAAGACGTCTGCAGTGAGCAGTCACTGGTTGTTCTTTGGTCACAGTGGTATGTGTTACGGCGTGCTTTGAAAAATGCGGGTGATACGACGGATTGATGAGCTGTAGGTATGGCTGAATCAGCTGCAAGTACTTCAAGGGCCTGGGTACCGCCACATGGATTCCGATAGAAATTCATGTCGGTAACTTTGCCCTTAGCGCTTAGAAAGTCATGCTGTCCAAAGGCGTGCGATGCAGACTATCAATATCTTCTATAGTTACATTACTCCTAAACATAGCCAAAATCTCACCAGTGGACAATGGTAGATTTTCCATCCACAAACTGTCGAAAAATGGTGTCATCCATTTTTCTACCTTCAAGTAGCTGTCTCATGAGACTCGGGGGCTGGGATGATTTCTGGTCATCCCAATTCATTTCAGGAAACGATTGGTCCAGTTTTCGAGGTTTAGAAACATCTGCCTCGCTAATTAAGACGTCTTTTTTCTTGTGATACGAGTGGTCTTTGGGCATATTGTTGATAAGATCCGGGACCGCTTCAGCGATCTTAGCAGGGATGTACTTAACTATATAGGGGTACACAGTTTTGCAACTTGATGCGCTTCGTTCGAGAGAGAGCTTCAATTTGTCCAAACCAGAGACGAGGGTTATTGACTCCAAATTCAGACAGTTTGATGTGCACTGATGCGGTGAGCTGCTCGGTTGAATCGTCGTAGTCGGAAATGGTAAAGGAAAGCAATCCTAACTGGCAAAAGTAATGGGGTAGTGAACGCGTTAACGCTTGTGGTGACTGAATAAAACGCCGGAAAAAGTAAGTAAACACAACCCGAAAGAACTACATGTTCGGTTACTTACGACTATAGAAAAAAGTGCGGAAAAGTCAACTACGTCGAAGCTTACAAATTCGTAGTGATGAAAACGAGTTACGGAATGGAATAAGTAAATGCTACCGGCTATCGGTGAAAGCAAAATGAACAAATGAGCCAAAGTAGCCACGAGGCTCTAGGAGGTCGCCGTAATCGGAAGCTCCCTCTCACAAAAGGTATTCACGTGTGTTCAAGATGACCACCACGATCTTCAGCTTAGCCGTATCCAAAAATGGGGATATTATAGGGTTTTTGTGGACTTCTGAAGAGCAGTCAGGGCTACGATGATGGTTGTAGTACAACGACGCCAAAAAGAATTCCATGAGAATGCCCTGCAATATCGTCAAGCGACTGCGCACCAGAGGGAAGAGCAGACCGTTGTGCACGAAATTTATATTATCTTACATGGTCACTTTTATCAATTTGAACAACGTGCAAAAGTGACACAAAAGATTGTTGTAGAAAATATGCAGCATCGTCTGTAAACAAAATTACGAAAAACTCCACACACACTGACTGTCTTTCAAACCAACAGGTGCACAGTAGACTCCGGGCAAGTGAAACCGGATGGATCCGAGAACCCTTGGTCTCTGCCTTGAACCGTGTGTCAACCGCTCAATGGCTGAATCTCAAGAAGTTAAGGCGTTCCGAAAGTCACCGACCCTAAGCCAACAGAAACGGGCGGAGCGTTCCACAGGGACGCTCACGTATGTTCAGGCTGTGCTGAAACGTCCGCTACCCTTCAAGGGGGCGCACTAAACTCTGATGCCACTCGCGCACTCCTCCTCCCTACTAGAACTGCACTCTTAGGGACTTCTTTGCGCTTTTCTGTCTCCTTTTTTGCCCCAGTAATGAGTTAGCCCTCAAGTGCATGTACACTAATTGTCCAAGCCTTATAAACAAACTACCAGAAATCGAAAAGTTGGTCCACGACGCTTGTCC
Source organism: Paragonimus skrjabini miyazakii (assembly GCA_014338405.1). Taxonomy (NCBI): domain Eukaryota; kingdom Metazoa; phylum Platyhelminthes; class Trematoda; order Plagiorchiida; family Troglotrematidae; genus Paragonimus; species Paragonimus skrjabini miyazakii. Next base: position 30,404 of record JTDE01005352.1, read on the forward strand.
TCATGTTCCTGCTCTAACAGAAAACTGGCCCTCCGCAGATATCAGTGATAACAAACTGCATGGTCCTGGATACTCACTGTACCGAATGGACAACTCTCGTGGACACACGGGAGGCTGTGCTGTCTTTCCAAGACAGAAGCTGCAAGTAACAATTGTCATGGGGGAATTTACCTCCACCAGAGAAATGCGACGGATTGTGGTTTAAACTCCAGCTTGGTAGTCGTGACGGTGTTATTATCGGTGTTATTTACCGATCGCCGTCATGCAGTACATCCGACGACGAGTTCATTCTAGCCGCCCCAGAACGTCTGTCGTCTTCACGGCGTTTCTTCCATCTTCTCGTCATGGGTGACTCCACCACACCCAAACTCAACCATATAGCTGCTTCTCATGAGGAATCTGACTGTGGATTTTCGAAATCCCTGGCACTGTTGATCTATGAGAGAGCCTGAACGCAACATTTCGGACTATTTACACAGCACCGACCACGGCAGACACCCTCTTCCCTTGATCGTGTTATTACAAATGGAGCCAATCTGATAGATAGAGTGGTCATCAAACCACCACTGGAGAATAGTGACCACATGTTGCTAACCTTTGATTTTATCTGTTACTGGTTCCAAAATGCTGTAACAAAGGCTTCATTAAGAAAGTTTCACAGAGCCGAATTTGACGCGCTGAAGACATTCTTAAGTACACTCAAACTTGAGCCTAATTCAGTGAACACAAACTCTCACCAGCATCCCATGCAATATAATGGAGCGCATGTTAAAGCGCGCTATCCTTAAGCATTTTTTCTCGAATAATCTTTTCTCTCCTACCCACTGTGGCTTTCTTCCCGAACGGTCATGCATAACCAATATGCTTATATTCATGGATAGCCTGACAAACGCCAAATACAATGGCCATATCGCGGGTGCTCTTTTTCGAATTTGCCAAGGCATTTGATCGTGTTCCATACGGTCCTCTTGTCTATAAGCTAGAAACCTATGGGATCCAAGGAGAAGTTCTCCGCCGGATTACATCCTCTCTTGGTAACAGAACTTTTAAAGTAAAAACTAGGTGGGACCTTTCCTCTCCTTCTCCGATCTCCGCTGGAGTTCCTCAAGGATCCGTGCTAGGTCCGTCGTTGTTTTAATATACATCAGTGACCTTCGCGAACTTATTTTCAGCAATACCCCGCTTTATACTTATGGTTTAAAACGACAGTAAATGCGCACATATGTCACTCGGTGGAGATTCTGGCAACGCCTTCGTGATTCATAGTGC
>JTDE01005353.1:24235-36540 GCA_014338405.1 Paragonimus skrjabini miyazakii
AGGTGTAGTTGAATTGCAGGAAGGAAAAAATTGCAGGAAGGATGCTTAATGCATCTAATCGTTCGTCCAGTCTTAGCTGCTAGGAAAGGTATGTGTTCTACGAAATCGAGTGAGTTTGAGTAACGTGTACCCAGGTCGCGGACGGCGTTGGCAGTTAAAATACCATGACCATCCAGCTTTATGCGGTCCTCCGGTATAGAACAACCGTGTGTAATGGTGGTAGACTCATTGGATGCAAAATTCCTCAGCCAAGTTTGACATTAAGACCATGTAAATCTGCTTGTTCCTAATCACCATTGAACAATTCTCCCTGACCCCCGACAAGCTAAATCAAACGAAACACTCTCTAAGGTTGGGGAGACAATACGGTTTTCTGCATGAGTGCATAAATATTAAAACCTCCTCCCTAAAACCTTTGTTACGTCGGCATCCATGGATGCGTTGGAAAGAGTATTTGGCAAGTGGCATGCCTCGGCACGGTTTTAAACTGGCAGTCTTTTGTTCACAGTGCAAAACAAGTATTTGTGCCACCAATAATAGACAATCCACATACTGCAAGCTGATAGACCTAAGACTGGGAATGCTTCCAGAGGTCACCACTTTCCCGAAGTTTTATTCTTATTTATTCTCTTGTCTACTTTCTTTCATCTCTCTTCCGTGACAATCCCCCTACGTTCGTGATTTGCCACATATTCGTGTGTGGTCAACGTTTTATAGGGATCACATGTAATCTCTGAACTGGAGAAAACATAATCAGGCCAGTCTCCGTTCAGTATTTTTCACGTTCTCATCTATTATTCGAGCCGTGTGTAGTCATTATTCACCGTACTGCCTTATCATTTTCCGCTGAGAAGTTCGCCGACGTAAATAATAGTCATCTACTCTCTAGTAACTTCCACATGAGATTGAAAAGCGGGCTACCTGAAAATTGATAAATTCATGTATCTAGCAAGACCTTCCAATGGATTGTATGAATTTTCACTTATTTCAGTACCGAAGAATTCGAGGCTATTGAATCATTTCCTTTCTTTGCTGGCAGTGACGTTCTGTACTTCTGTGGACCCGAAAGTTATTTCAGGTCACCAGAGGGAGTTATGCTAGTCAAAACCTTGGCTTCTCGTTAAATACCATTCTGCTCGCAGTGGAATGCGGTTTGATGCGTGACAAACTAAATCTCTCTCCACAAATACAAATTAGCAGGACGCTATGTCTTGAAAGGCGGTTTAGGACAGAGGACGAATGTCCTTTAGACGGAATTTATGAGTGGCTTCACATAGCGTTATAAATGGCATCGAATCGGAGAGTTGCCCAATAAGATCAGAACCCGCCTGTCGACGACTGAGTAAACCAGGACTGCCTAGTAACGGGCCTCGTGTCACACAGCCACATGTTGTGTGAACTAACGGTCTGGCAGTACATATCACGCAGACTTCCTTAGTAACTTAAGTACAATACGTAACTCTTAGTCTTGGAAGTAATTTACACGTCATTCCGTCTATGGGTCAAGAAAATCCCCAGGGTGCTGCGGTTGCTTTCCAAAACACACCTCCACTAATGGTTGTCATAGTCTTCTGCATACTAACATTTGAGGCGCTGTTGGCTTCATGTCGTTTTGTTAAAACTTGCCACAAACATAAGTAGCTAAGATCCATGAAAATCTACCTTAACTTTAACGGCTTTTCATTCTAAAATAGCGGCGCTGCACCTCATTCCAAATAATACTTTCAAGGAAAAACGACTCCTGCAATACGATGAATGAAAACTACCCATACCGTTAAAACGTAGGCTCCCAGCTGTTCAACGAGTTTTATGTTAGGAAGAATGCGTGTAAGGATTAGGTCGGAATTCAAGTGTACACAAATCAAACATTCTGAGTTGCAACTCGTAAGTCACTTGTTGCAGGCCAGTTACCAGCTAGGTATCCGTCAACTGCAAACGCTCAACAATAATGGCGTTCTCTTGCAAGCAGGTGTACACAGTTTGATTGCGACACCCAGGCAGAGGCTTTATGCACACCCTTTCGGTCGATTGAAACATCCCTCGATGTAGACAGAGGACAGATTGGTTTACACCTTCAAAGAGTAGCGAATGTCACTCTGACAAGCGTCACGTGATAATACTTAAAAATAGGTAAGACATCCAGAGGCGCAGATCATTCCCTCAATTGGTCTTCGTGATTTCCACCGTGCTCAGCGTGTCGTGCTCCACAACGGCATTGCCAGAGTCTCCGCGGAGGGGCATGTGTGCACACTTACTATCGGTTCGAGGGAGAGTCCAGTAATCGGACGAGCGCGCTTGATATTACAAACCATTTTGTACCGTTCCGTGGCACTCGATAAAATGACATTAGCTTTTGTTCCGTTTTCCGCAAACGCTGTCGGATTTAGTGTTAATACTTGGTTTTCAGATGACTTCGGTGACAGTGAACTAAGTTTTCCCTGGGCACGCAGTTTATCGAGATGACTCTGTTTGAGGGAGAAGAGGTGCTTTGCGAAGTCCCTTCAGCAATATCTCTTGACACCCATAGTTTACGGTAAGTTTAAGTCCGCCGATAAATGTGATACTCTGTGGCTTCGACCAGCAGTGCGTAACCAGAAGTCGCTTCTATTGAGGGTTATTATCGCTTTTCCTCATCCGACGTCTCTGATGACTATGCCCTCCTCGTAAACCTGGACAACTTCCCAGGACTACAACGCATTACTTGTTATTTTACTATGGGTGACTTCAATGCACCCATGATAAACTACGCATCCATTCTTAACGAAAACTTGCCTATCGATGTTGAGACGACAGAGAGCCTAAACACAGTATGTCAACGCTCCGACGTAGCATCACTCTGGCCAAACTACCTCTCCGCTCGACCTAGTCATCATTAATGACAGCCGCCTGGTAGACAGGGTGGCCATCAAACCACCACTTGGACACAGTACCCATTCCCTGCTCACCTATGATCTTATCTGTTGCCAGTTACAACAACCATAAAAAAGCTCACTGTTAAAAGTGTTAACCAGGCTGATCTTAATGGCTAGATAAGCTACCTGGAACAATTTCGTCTTGATTATCATCCCATGGGCCAGAACCACCATGCCGCTTAAATCGCTCTTTGTATCGTGCAAACTGTACACTTTCTAGTTTTACTCAACATTTCAGCGCGGAATAGGTCGTCTCCTCGATGACGGTTACCGTTTATTCTGAAAGTGTAAGCTCGCGAGGACTCGGAGGATCAAATTGCGTACTGCACTGTCCAAAATATTTGCACCTGGGGAAGCCGTGTATACACCGAAACGTGAAAAAAAAGATCTACTCAAGGGCTCGCGAAAACCAAACTGTCATTTTTGACGATGTGACGAATGGAAAAGAATGAACCTCCCGTACTTTCTTTGAGGCTGTTCGATGGAAAGACTCCATCTGATTCCCTAGTTGTGATTTAGTTATTCGAGGATAACCACTCGGTAGTCTACAGCGTCGCATCGTTTAACTGACACCCCATTCTTTGGCCGCAGAACCTCCTGTAACCGCTTGCTATCGCTGAGTATTCTGTGCTAGAAGTTGAAGAACTTTTGCTCAAAGTTTATTCATACAGTTGTAGGTTCTGACTTGATATATCCTAGAATTCTCGAAGAAGCAGCTGTTAGTCCCGCAGAACCTCTTATGAGCTGTTCAACCAGACAATTCAGAATGATACTTTCCCTAAGGCATTAAAAGAACCCACGGTTAAGCTCACCTTAAAAGCAGGTGGTGTGCATTCCACGGCTAACCGATGGCAAATCAACCTCGCTAGCATTCCGCTAAAAATAATGATGGGCTTATGAAAGCGCGCCATCCTTAGCCACTACTTGTTAAACCATCCTCTTCCATCCAGCCAACACGACTTCTTTCCTAACTGGTCATGTGTAACAGATGCGTCTACCCTCATGGGCAACCTCATGGAGACGAAAGACAAACGTATAATCTTAGACACAATCTTCTTTAATTTCGTCATTGCTTTCGACCCTGTCCCACAAGGCCTCCTCAGAAGTTTATGGTATTTAGTGTAACGTTCTCTGCTGGATTGCCTTCATTCTTGATGGTATAACTTTTAGAGTTGAGAACGCATCCATCCTTTGGTCTTCCTTACCGATTTCTGCGGGAGTTCCTCAAAGATCAATGCTAGGTCCTTTGTTTCTTATCTAATTTATACCTAACAACGGCCTCTGAAGGTCGATGTCTTGAAAATCTGGATTGTTAATGGCCACAAGACAATATAGATTGATCTTTGTGCGATTGAGCGCTGGTAGAACGGTTGAAGTCTCCCGCTACTTGATAATACGTGTGCTCGCATGTAACTCGGTGGAGGTTCTGGCAATTCTTTTATGGTTCATAGTGCTGAAAGATCCGGGCGTCAGGGCGTCGTCCAATTTGTCCGCGTTTCACCACGAGATGTGCCGCTGATGGGATCAGTAAGTAGACTCTCCTTCTCATAGAAAATAAGCGTTTTAACTACCTTACGAGGTATATTTAAGAATGTTCCTTAAGTGTGCTAATCAGATCATGTAGACCGTCCTAGAGGAGAACGTACTGGTTATCAAGCGTGTCCAGTAAGTGACCACCAAACTAGTCACGGCCTCCAAAAATGTCACGTACGCGTCTTGACTTTAAAAAATTCTTGACCAACTCAATTTTGGCGACACCGCGGTGACTTTTTTCCCATACCTCTTGTTTGGGCGCAGATCTCGTTGAACAATTCTTCATCATAACGAACATTGACGTTCGGTCAGAACACAACAGAAAGCTTTTCACGCTTCTTCCCGTGACCTTCTTTAAGCAGCAGTTATTTTCTCCTAGGATTATTAACCGTTAGAACAGCATTCCTCTGGGGGCCGTCAGAAGCGCTTCTAGCGATCGCTTCAAAACATCGGTTGATTTTCATTTACCCGAAACTTCAGTGCTTAGGTAACATCAATTTCTTGATGTTTATTGTAATCCCCAAGAGCGGTGCTACACTCTGCTTCCAATGATTACAGTCTACATCAAAAGACGTCTGCTTGAAACAGAACGAGCAAAACTCACTGAATCCGGGCTCTTCGGCCTCTGCCTGGAACCCGTGTGTCAATCGTTTATTCGTTGAAAGCCACGTGGAGCCAAGGTGCACATAATTCCAGGTACAGAGATAAAGAGTGCGGGTAAACAAACTGTGCGAAAATGAGTTTTGACAGGTAAACGAAAACAAACTTCAGTAATATATCAAGATCAGTATAAGTCAGGGTAATGATTTGTCGTGCGTGTAACTTCAATAATCGTGTTAATCTATGCGAAGAAGGCTCGAAATCACTACCAAGAGTATTTTGTATATGAAAAGTAGAATCAACGAGAATGGAATGAATGAAACCAGGCAGCACGAGCACTCGCTGTTTTTTGAAGACTACGACAACCGTTGAATACTCAACGCAGGCATCTTCCTTATCATCCGACGTCTCTCTATCTAAAAAAATTGCGAGAAACTTAATGTGACCGTTAACTCATAACAATGAACTGATTTAATAACTCAACAATTTCAGTGATTGGAAGGATTATCAGAAACCTTTAACAATATCCCGTATGAATATTGATGCCGCGACCACCATGAAAGCAAAGTATGGATCTGGTTAGTACCGGACCGTCTTTGGGTAACACGTGAAGAAATAACGACCAATGAGTTCGGAATAAGATTTTGACCCACCGTTCTATCTTATTGCTTTGAAAGTAATAAAATGTGTAAGGCAATCAATTGCATACCTCAAATGTAATCGCCAGTATCAACAGTGAAAATGTGCCATAAATCAGAAATCAACTGCTTACAGTTGGGCAACTATTACAAAATGAATACAAGAGTTACCTCACAGGTCCCTTCAATGATGCGAGCAGAACAGCAAGGGTTCATCCTTGATGAGGCAAGCCAAATGGAAGGGAACAAATCACACATTAACTTCCACAAGAATACGTAGTGAACTCAACTTTGACGTCCAAAAAATCCTAAACTCCCTGCGATGTGAGTTTACTTACCTGTGAATATAAACTCACTACAAACCGCTAACAACAAAGTTAGTATGTTGACGTGGGTATCGCAATCTTACTCGTAGCTGTATAAAGAATCCGCGCCATCTCTAGTATTGTAGGATACATTCACAAGAATAACAATGTTTAATCTATTACCGTTGGGAACGCCGCTCAATCAGTCTGACGCTTGTTTGAATTATGAAGGTCGACTGAAATTTCCGTTGACATTCGTCCTCTTTGGCGGCTACCGTGCGGTTGTGCTCAAGGTTCTCTCACGTCCAGCTTTCTAGCGCCCTTAAACGTTGCGTTGAAGTCCGCTCGTGAACGGTGAGTATATAAATAAATAAATCAACTTTATTTGCAGATTCCCGTTTTCTCACTGTGACTTACGATCCGCGTTAATATAAGTCTGGGGAAAACTTGGGAGTATGAACCTAGGAACTATCTTCACGATAAGTAAAACAATATGTACGATGGTGTAAGTAGGGTTAAGTTGCAAAATTAAGGGGAGATTTTGTACAATGAAACCAAGTGGGAAATCTTGGCATCAGAAACGTCAGAGAAGAGGGTTCCAACAGATCAGGCGATAGCACGATACATATATGGTAACATGCAGCTAACAAATCGTGATAACTAATTTTAAAGACACCCAGATTGTGAGGCACAAAGCAATGTTGTGGCAAAAATCTGAGCAGAAAATGATAACGTGGAATTTTGAACCAAATCTCGAATTACCCTGGTTGCTGTTCGACTACTGATCTCTCGGTCCATAGGCGTCCACTTGATATTGAAATAGACCATTTGACTGGATCGGTATACAGTTAAGTCGACTCACTCCGACCAAGACAAATAAGATCGTCCGTTCTGCCAGAGACCAACCATTAGCAGAGCGCTTATGAAGAAAATCAAATGTTGAAAAGAATACAAAACAACAAAAGCCACAGTGATTGGCTGAAGTATAAGGCTGGTAGGAATGCAGCCTGAAGGTCCAGCGTTATGGGAAAACACTGCATTGAAGAAAGCCTTGCGGGTGAAGCGAAAGCAGCACCGGAGCGGTTTTACTGTTATGACCAATCCAAGCAGCCTACAAACAGGAAGTAGGAGCACTATTGACGAAAAAGAGTACACCGCTATTGGTGAGAGGGAGAAAGCCAACCTCCTCCGTGAGTTTTTCCAAGGGGTTCAAAGGAGGAACGATATGAACAAGATCCTACCGAAGTTGACGCAACTCGGAACTCACAACAAAATGAATAACATACTTCCTTCTGAGAATGAGGTTATGAAACCCATTAATCCATTAAGCCCACATAGTCTGCAGCAGCCGATGATCTCCATTCAGAAGTAAGTAAACTTTTGGCGAGAGTTCTGCTGCGTCTTCTGAAATTACATTAGATGAATGGGAAATCCCCGCCGAGTGACGCGTAGCCATTGTGCTCGCCATTCATAAGGGGACTCATGAACCAAAAAAAGCAGTTGTGGACTGGTGGGTCTGACCAGTCTGGATGAGAAATTCTTCGGAAAGCCAATCAGGACAAGGTTCCAACGTATCTGGTTGAAAGCCGTCTTCCTAAAACTGCACACTGCGATTTCCAGAAAGGAAAGGCACGTGTATCCAATTTTTTGTATCAAATGGATTAGGTCGCGAGACGACTGGACTAGGGCGAAAAAGTCGAGGGGTGCTGCCGCGCCTTCAACAAAGCCTTCGATCCGATAAACCACCATTATCTCACCAACAGTTTGGTGTGCTTTGACATCTGCAACCAAGTTGCTGAGTAGCCAAATTACTTCTTGTGTAACAGAGTTTTTACAATGAAAGTTGGAAACGGATCCTCTGAAGTAGGCACAGCCCACAACGGTGTAGCTCTTAGACCCGCTTCGGCCTCACGTAGCCGCGGCGTTTATATACGGTTCTGATATCAACTCGGCACAAAGCGGAAATGTTTGATTGGAGACCAAACTGCTGATGTTTAAAACATTGTCACCTGCAAACCTGCAGCGGTGATACCACGGGTAGCAACTAGAGCAACACAGTTTCTTCCGACGTTGTTTTTCATCCAGAGGCTTGATTGCTAATTGTGGACCGTGATTTGCTCAAGTGTCGTGATGAGAATGAATTTTGTTAAAAAACCGTTATATGATTTTGGTACCTGGAACAGAAATTTAATTCGCTGTGATCTGCCTCATGGGCTCATATCTGTTTGTTACAACTGACCGTCACCTGAAAACGGCCTTATCATATATCGTTTTCAAAATTTGGTACGGTTGCTGTTGTTCTGGTTGATTGTGTGTGGCACTGTTAACACAAAGATGTCAAAATGAATTTTTCATTCGTTTCATTTTTTCATCGGTATATTTTTTTAAATTCGTTTATTTACTTTTTATCCGTTAACGATAGATTATATTGCAACTTTCCATGTGATGTTTGAGAATCGTGAATTTCGCATTTTCCCGGGGTTCCAGGGGTGCCTTCAGAAGTACATGGATGAGGTGGGCATTATGAATGTTCGTGGGGTATGCAGTGTGCGTTCACACTAGCAGTTGCTGCACCTGATTAACCTAAGTCTTGAAGTACGCCTGAGAACGCATTATGCATTCACAATCGTTCATACATCAGTCCGATTCCTTTAAGTTATAAATAACGTCTGAGAATGCAGTACAAGTTTGCACTAGTAGCCGCTACTTCCGAATAACTTTTACCGTGAAAAACATGGGGAACAAACACATGCGGGATGCGATGATAAATTTGTATTTGAAACGTTTGGGGTGCACGACACTCACTGTTTTTGATTCCGTTGATTGTCACATTTGAAACAATTGGTTCCCTTGAATAGTTCGAACAAAGCAGTTAGAACACGAACACTGGTAGATGCAAGCATTTCGTATTGACTCGTCAGTACCAAATTTACAATAACACGGGTGCGTTTTTTTATAGCAAACAACTAGAGGGGTGGATAATCAATAGGCGGGATAAGTTAGGTCATTAAGTCCAGGGAAGGGTCAAGTTTACGAACAGTTGTTTCTCAACACAGAGAGCCGGCTTGAGTCGATTGATTGCGACTGCTTCAGCAAACCGTAAGAATCTTGGGTTAGAATGACGTAACAGTACTCTGAATGCACATGACGGATCGATAACGTGACCAGTGGTCAGGATGTGTCTTGCGACTGAGGAGGCTGGCTGTTTACGCGTTTCAGCAACATTGCCGTTCTCCGGTAACACGGACTTCTGCACCCATTTAGGTAGATGTTCCTTCACTCTGGAGCTCAGGCATCTCTCGGTTCTGCCTATGTAACTTTCTCCGCAGTTACATACAAATTGGTAAATACAATGTGAATTGGCACCGATAGGCTGATCTCCTTTGACTGAAGGCACCGGTAACTTCTGAGTCCGAGCAATTACACGGAGTTCGGCTGCATTGAAAGTTTGCTTGATCGAATTCCTTAACCGTTGTTTTGTTTGGTGCATGATATAATCACCTTCTCTACAGTGACCACCTCTTCGGATGGTACTTTTTGTCTACTGTGCCTATCTATGAACCTTCTGGGGTAACCATTTGATTGTAGGACAGAAGTAATGAGATCTAGTTCTTCCGCAAGACTGTCATGCGTACATATTTGCCTTGCTCGTGTAAAAAGCGTATTCACTAACGTTCGTTTACGCTGGACCGGTGTGAAGCTGTTGAAGTTTAAGTACTGACCAGACCACGTGGATTTCCTATAGACAGTTCTTTTAATCGAGCCACATTGATTGGAATGTTGTTCTGCACCACGATAGATAGCTGGCGTTCTAAACAGCGAGTCATGACTGGCTGAGAGGTTCACCTTCCAGTGATCGGCAGATAGCTTGAGTTCATCTGTTTCTGTATACTGTTTCAGATGAGCGCAACACGACCTCGACCACGTTGGAGACGATGCAGTAGAGTGAATAGAATTTAATTCTGGAACTTTTTGGTGGCAGAGCGGGACATAATACCATTTCTTCACGCCGGTCCATATGCACCGAGGATGGAAACAACCATATCAATAATTTCTAAGGGCAACATTTCATCGACCAGTATTTACCTGAAATCTTGCAAACAAGGAAAAATGGTATAAATATCATACAGAATAGGAAGCTGGAAATGTTGTCATGCATGTTTCACTATCAAATGCATTAGTATTCTTGTTGAAATGCACTGCCAACATTGTATGGTTGTATACTGTCATTTCGACCATATCTTCAAAACGCCGCCAAAATGAAGCACTCTCACGCTATATGATGACGTATTTCATGTCGAAAATTGCAACGAGTGTATACGTAAAGCTTCAAAAATGAGATGATGTCAATAACGGGCTGTTTTCATGAAGTTGATGGAACGACCTTCAAGCCAATCCCTGCGAAACGGATAATCACTAAACGTGCATATTTATTATGGTTGTAGGAAGTATAAACTTCATTGGAATGCATACCGGGGTTGGCTAATTGTTTATTTGGTTAGTTGTTGTTAGTTATAACTATTCAATCCTTGCGACACATGTTGCAGATCGCGATTTAATGTGGTCCGACGAAATACCTCTCTGGTTGTGAGCTTTTTCGCTGCTCTTTCGGTGCAAAACTACCCTCTCAATCATATGTTATATGAGTCGCATCCCACGAATAGTGGACTCATCACCAGAGAACTGAACGAATGCAGGGGTCTGTTCCAGTACAGTAAACCAACTGTCGATATTAAGCGACATGTAGCGGATGTGTACGAGAAGTTTATCACAACCGCTGGCGTTGGAAACATCCGCCGCAAGCTGAAACCTGCTAAATCAAGTTAGTTTGTTATGTAACAGTGGTTTGCGAAATATTAGAGTTTTGATTAAGTATTGTCAACGAGTAGTGTGATAGCTATGGTGGGCAACATGCGGGATGAAGGTAACGAATAGACGCATATCTGATTTGCCTAGCGAATGTAAGTTAAACTGTTATGAAGTTTCCTGTTTGTTGTGAGTGTCTGTGCCACCCGCGGTACAAACAGGCACAAGTATATCAATGAACATTTCCACATACTTTTGAAGCCGAAAGTTATATCAGTTACTCGTAGCAGAAGAGGCGGAACACGGCTGACCCGTGATATACAAGTTAGTCCGTTATGAGAAGTATGCTTCACTACGTGGGCTGTTCGAAATTTTGCGAGAAACGACGGGCGAGCACATTTCGTGACTCGCGAGGTAGGACAAACGGACGGAGCAGTTACAGATGTTTAAGCATGGTGTGCTGGTTGCCTTAACTCGTAAGGTGGTACAAGTAGATGGGGCAGTTATAAATGTTTGAGCGAGGAGTACTGTTTGCTTTCATCCGTAAGCTAAGACAATTGCACGGAACTGTTGCAAGCTTTCAAATTGGATGTGCTCCACGGTGTTGGTGGTTCAGTTGTTCGCCTCGTCCGCATTCCAGCGTGCATCACGATTCCATGAAAAACTTTACAATCGTGGTAGCAACCAATAGATGTGCATGCCGAATATAACTAAGAAAATACCACTGACTTGCCCGGCTTTTGCGCACGATTCCACGTTGCGACATGGTTAATGGCGTGTCTTACGCTTGCATCTTTATAGAAGCCTAGCCCTCATGATCCAACAACGCCTCAGTCGTCGAAAATATAATCAAGTTTTCGCGTTTCATTACATTCATATTCCAATGAAAGCATGCGTTTTCACATCTGTGACATCGACATTCAAAATATTCCACCAGTATAATTTCTAAATAGGTCAAAATGCAAATTTTCCTCAATTTTCCATTAATCCCACGTAATATTCCAACGAATCAATCACAGGCAACAACATAGACAGTGTTCGACGTTCGCGGTCGAAGCACAATAAGATTCAACTCACAAAAGCTTCACAAGCCAAGGAGAAAAGCGTATCACCACAGCACAAATACTGAAGAAGATTCAATTCGCACCGTGCCTTTGACCATATATATAAGGGATCTCACAGTCCGGAAGCAAACCAACAATTAGGAGTGGCCTCATGATCACTGACCGCTGACCTCGGGCTCTGGTTGCTCACCTTCATCAGCCCTGTGCATGGACGCGACCAACCCGTCTGTTCAAGGACCTGAAAGGAAGCGGAAGGGAGTATGCGTGGTCAAACAAATTGGCGGCGCAGTACATGCCATTACACCAATACCTGTGGACTAGCGCACATCAACCGTGGAGCTAGTTCCTAGGTTCATACTCCCAAGTTTTCCCCAGACTTATATTAACGCGGATCGTAAGTCACAGTGAGAAAACGGGAATCTGCAAATAAAGTTGATTTATTTATTT
>JTDE01005353.1:36880-49144 GCA_014338405.1 Paragonimus skrjabini miyazakii
ATTGCGATACCCACGTCAACATACTAACTTTGTTGTTAGCGGTTTGTAGTGAGTTTATATTCACAGGTAAGTAAACTCACATCGCAGGGAGTTTAGGACTTTGGGGACGTCGAAGGTGATCTCACTGCGTCAGCCCTTCTAGACGTGTGACTAGCATAGGAGGCCTTTTACCTATGAATTTTAATCCTGGGCAATAGCTGCGGTGTTGCTGGCCAGCCGCGTGCGAGCCAACCAACCTGAAAACGCTTCTTGATGACGTGACATGGGATGTTATTTCCTCACTGCTGAGGCACAGAGTTCTATGTTGTTCAAGGTTTTCTCCTTGAGCCAGCAACTGCTGCAATGCATCGTGTGACACCTGGGAGTAAAATGAGGTAAAGTACCCGGAGGTTAGAAAAAAGGCAGTCACCCACCGTAATGCGTGTTCTGCAGCGCCTGAGGATATTTACAGTTATGTGCAGGTACCTTCTGTGCCAAACGAGAAACTGTTAGTTGCCGTTCAACAAAAGCATGAAGTACACATAATCAATTATCAGCTGTACAATAAATGCAAAGGATAAAAAGCGAACTACTCGAGATAACGCGCGGGAAAATGGACGCATCTCCCTGAACGAGTTGTAGGTGAAGGAGGGAGTTCATCGAGAGTATCTGCGGAGGGCAATGCTGGGGCTACGTCGGAAGTTGAAGTAGGTGGATACGGCTCGAACGATGCTTGTGTTGTCACACTAGTGGGCGAGTCGGTAAAAGCGGGTTTAAGACGGTCAATCGAGACCGTGAGGTGCTGACCGAAACTGTCGATCACATAAGTTTTTGAAGATCGTTTATACGGCCCTTTATACGGTTGTCGTAGCGGCCTCTTGACAGAGTCTGTTCGCAGAAACACGAACTCACAAGTGCTGAGTTCTTTGGGATCATAGGACGAAGATTGTTGAACACGTTTAGTACTTGCTTGTAGTGACCGCATGTAATTGGCTAGTCGGTTAGCATTGACTTCATTGTCGACAGCAGCTTTGCTTGGCGGTCGGAAGAAATCAGTGGCAATGCTTAAAGGATGACCATAGACGAGTGACGATGGGGTCGTACTGTAATCCTCGACACAAGTGAGAGTACCAAATAGAACTAGCGATAACGTTTCTGTCCAATCCATCAGCTCGTGAGCACGTAATGAAACTTTGAGCTGACGATGCAAACGCTCTACGAGTCCATTCGCTTGTGGGTGATATGCTGTGGGGCGTTCTCGGTGCATGTCTAACAGCTTGGGAAGTTGTTAAAATAAGGCTAATTCGAATTGCTTACCGCGATCAGTTGTGATGGTCGACGGAAAACCGGAACATGCGATCTAATGCCTGACAAGCCCGGGGTTACAGACTGTTGATGGGTCTGACAGCAGTACGGCTTCTAACCAACAAGTGAAACGGTCGATACACGTGAGTAGGTGGGTGTAACTTCGCGAAAATTAAAGTGGCCTGACGAGGTCCATGTAAACATATTCAAAACGACCGTCGGGAGTTCGAAAAAACCCCAGCGGGTTGTTGATGTGTTGGTTGACCTCAGAACATTAACATGCAAGGCAGCAACGCGCCCAATGCCGCACTTCCCGATTCATTTCAGGTCAGACGCATCGACCCGCAATCAGTATTAGTGATGCGCGTATCCCTGGGTGTGACAGGTTATGCGGAGCTTCAAAAGCTGCTCTTCGTTACGAATGTGGCACGACTGGCCTGGGGTATTTTAGCATAGTACCACAAATAATATAATGGTACCAGGCGAAGATGTCAATGGGACTGTGACAATTTGTAAGTTCGTGCGTAAACGTACAATCAGACTGTTGTTGTGCAGCTATGTTGCGATGTGAGATCAAGTCGACGGCAGTACACAGGCTGTACAATCGTGAAGGGTATCTGGGACGACGTTTGTGACTCCGGAGACATGGTGGGTGTCCGCAGAGAACTGTACAATGTAGACCAGCTGTTGAGTCTCTCGAAGTGAATGTCTATTGGAGTAATTTCGCAAGGCGTACACTAGAGGTTTGTGATCCGTGAAAATAATTGAATAATGGCCCTCAAGTGCGTGGCAAAAATGGTGCACAGCCACATACACTGTTAAGAGTTTACTATCGAAGGTATTGTTTCGCGTTTCGGTATCGCAGAGCCGTTGAGAAAAGAATGCAATCGGTTGCCAAGTCTCACAAAGTCCTTGCTGTAGCACTGTACCTATGGCTGTGTCCGATTCATCCACGGCGATGCTGATTGATGCGTACGGTTGTTGACAATGCGACATGATTGCAGAGGCGAGTGCCTATTTTACGGTGGCGAAAGCCGTAGTGGCTTTGGGGGTTAAGCATAAAGTACGTTCATTGCCGCGGAGTAGATCGGTCATAGGCTGGAATAAATCGCCGATAATAATTCACAAGTCCATTGAAGTGGCATAGCTTGGGAATTGTGTCGGGAAGCTGACACGGTCGAATAGCCTTGACCTTGGAATCGAGCTGTTTAATTCCTTCTGCCAAGATGCTGTGGCCTAAAAAATCCAACTAGGCTTGACCGAGTTCGGACTTAGCTCCGTTGACGGTAAGGCCATATGATGCTAAACGTTGAATCAACGTTCGTGGATAGATGATATACTCTTCCGGAGAAGAGCTAGTCACGAGGATGTCATCTATGTATGCATAACAAAAGTATCGCCCACGGGTGACTTCATTAATCAGAAGTTGGAACGTCTGTGCAGCTTTACGAAGACCGAAAGGCATGCGCACAAATTCGAACAAACCGAATGGAGTGGTAATAGCCGTCTCGGGTATATCCTCTTTTGCGACCGCGAACGAGGTCGATCTTGCTGAAGATTGTTTTATCTGCAAGGCCGGTAGTTAGATCGCGGATGTGTGACACAGGGTACCTATCTGGAACAGTAACATTGTTCAATCTACGATAATCCCCGCAAGGACGCCAATCGCCTCCTGTCTTCTTTGGCACCATGTGCAGAGATGTCCATGGGCTGTCGGAGGGGCGGATTATACGCATATCCAGCATGTGTTGAAATTCGACAAGAACGATGCGCAGTTTGTCTGGTGCCAGTCTTTGCAGTCGCTGAAAAACTGGTGCGCCTTTCGTTTTGATGTGATGTACCACGTCCGTAACGACGGCGGGTAGATCGCTTGATGGACGGGTCAACTGCGGGAATTCACGTAATACCGCTCGGTATCGATCATCAACGCTTGGTTCAGCAAGCAGTGGGCTGAGGGCAGTCGTCGGAAAAGTGGTCCCTATGGTGGATATAGTCGTTAGAGGATCCAGGAGTTTGCGATGGCCTCCGTCGACAACTAACCGAAAATGCTTCAAGAAGTCCATGTCCAAAATGACATCTGGTACATTGATATAATAACTACCCAACGGAACTCACGTCGTAGGCACACATCCACCGGAATGGAGCGTGTACCGAAAGCGCGTATTGGGGTTCTATCGGCGGCTTGTAACTTGAAGGCCGTCGAACGAGGCGTACCCTCTTTTCTAGGCGGTGTGACACTGATTTGAGCGCCGGTGTCTATTAAAAAACGCAACCTAGAATTTCTATCGTGTATAAAAAAATAGGCGACCAAAAGTGGGACGGCCAGCAACAGTGGTCCCTATTACTTGTTGGCACTCACGTTTCCCGAGATGGTTGAGAAGGTGCACGATTTAATGCACTTCCGCGCTTTGGTCCCGAATCTATGATGATACCAGCAGTACCCCGCTCTTGAACGCGACCTAGAACGTCTACGTCTTCTGGAAGCAGGGCGAGAGCGGAAAGCTTTAAGGGCTTGGATTTCCAGACAAAGATTTTCAATTGTGCTGCTAAGTCGGCGGATATGGTTTTTGTGTTTTTCTCTAACTGACGCATTCCTCTAGGCAGATGTTCGATGGCTGAATCTTCCGACTCTGCCAAATAATCCAAGGAACTTGTCAACATAAATGGAGAAATAACTGCTCTTACAAAGTCGGACAATCTCTGCATCCGAGTTTAACGCATGAGTTTGTCATCAATCCTGTGATTTTGTCCGGCCTACCACAACTGTCGAAGCAACTGAGATGGAGTAAGGTCTCCTAGATGCATATAGCTAAGCACCTGCTTAAGTCGATTTTACCTCTGATACCACGACACGTTCTTAGAATGTCGCAGGTGGTCTGGTCACTAAGTGTATGACATGGGGTGCGACCGACATTGGCAACGTGGTAACCAAGTATGTGAACTTGACAGTCTGGCTAGTGATGCCCGTTAACTGGAATTGCAGTTCGAACTGCGCTAACCAGTATTCTTTGTCGTCTGGGACATAATCAGGAACACAAAATCTCAGGGCGCATTCCCTCGTATCTACTCGGCGAGCACCCACTTGGCGACTGAAATATCTAACTGCATTATTTAAATGTACACACAAGAGTGTAAAGAAATATGGGTGCTAAGAAACGATTGGAACTGAGGCAGGATATATACTGCTGCGTGTAAATGAGTATAAATATACTAACACGGGAGAAACAATTACACCTGGCATGAACAAAGCTTGCGAAAAATAACAGAAATAATTTGTGACGGTTCAGAACCCCGCACTAAACCCGATGGCTTGATCCTAGCCATCCAATCGCCCCATATACGGTCAAGAGGCCACATGTTAACTGTCTCACTCACTCACATATCCCTGGCCTAGTCACAAGGACACAGACACATCACGCACCCCACAGGCCAGCGCGTGAGTCAACAGGCCCTGTACACTATGCACACATTGGCTCCGCTTAGCGTAAATCACCTTCACACCCGACAGACGGTGGCGCCTTCTCCCCTTAACACTGCGAGAGGCAAGGTCACATGCACACACACACGTACGTCGAATGAGCCAACTCACGCGCGTTAACTTACAAGCACGTACTGCCCGCACATGAGGGCGACTAAACTCGCATGAGGCACAACACAACTCTGACACCTTGTCTCGGACAATGAACAAGTCAACAGCGCGAAAAGCCAACGGACACGAGGATGTGAGCTGCATCAAAACTGTACCGCTCTACATTGCATCCACGTGATCATATCCCTACGACATCGCCAACACACAGCATACACCTGAATACTACTATCCACATTATTATCTACACGGACATTATTTTGTACTGTATGTGAGCTTCACGGCTTGCCTATGTTCTAATCTTCTTCTTATTTATGCCTATTTGTGTTATACACCCTGCTACTCAATTGTGTACCCTTCTTTTGTCATATGTAGGTAATGTTAAGCCACGGTCATTTATCTATAGCCTACACCATTGCCCTACGTGATAAATTTGTGTAACGAGCTCAGCAGTATCGTTATGCTAGTTCCCAGGCTCATACTCCCAAGTTTTCCCCAGACTTATATTAACGCGGATCGTAAGTCACAGTGAGAAAACGGGAATCTGCAAATAAAGTTGATTTATTTATTTATTTACTCACCGTTCACGAGCGGACTTCAACGCAACGTTTAAGGGCGCTAGAAAGCTGGACGTGAGAGAACCTTGAGCACAACCGCACGGTAGCCGCCAAAGAGGACGAATGTCAACGGAAATTTCAGTCGACCTTCATAATTCAAACAAGCGTCAGACTGATTGAGCGGCGTTCCCAACGGTAATAGATTAAACATTGTTATTCTTGTGAATGTATCCTACAATACTAGAGATGGCGCGGATTCTTTATACAGCTACGAGTAAAATTGCGATACCCACGTCAACATACTAACTTTGTTGTTAGCGGTTTGTAGTGAGTTTATATTCACAGGGTAATTTGATCCGGCGTGGTTGTACTGGTAAGAAGACCCTCACGTCCCAGGGAGTTTAGGATTTTGTGGACGTCCAAGTTTATCTCACAACACACTTCTTGCTTACGTTTTCGGAAGATAAAAAGCAAACGATTATCCAGCAACAGAATTTTACGATTTCAAGAAGTCAACCAGGCTACATCTTAACATAAAGAGTACATAGATACTCAATTTCTACCGATTATGCGCAGCATACAGTGGTCGCCTGTTGAAACGGACCAATTTTCATATGTCACACTCCACCTCGCTCCTGGGTCCCAGTACTTCTACCGGTGTAACAGGCAGGTTTAAGCAACATGGCCCAAAACAATCAATCACATGTATGCTGCTCGCGACACCAAAAGATAGACCCCCAGTAATGTACTATCGAGCTAACAAAAAGGGGTGCGGGGTTAAAATTGGGTATGCTCGGTCGATCCTAACTGCTGCCATAGACATAATCAATCTTACGGACGTCTGGTCATACAAAAATGATCTCCCGATGACTAGAGCCCTTCTTTTGAAACATCTTCACCGGGTAACGGGTCAATGGAGGGTCACCCGCAACCTGGTGGAAGTCCCCCTAGTGGATTGAGTGACATCCGCTGGTACGGGAAGATGCCGGCCGATTACCAATGTGGCGGGATACCTACAGGAGTGTGCTGTTTTGGTTATCCCATTCTAAAAGTACTTCAGTTTTTATTTGGAGTGTTGACTGTGCGCGTTTCTCGTGTCATGGAACCTGCTGCCGAAAAAGGTGGTGGAAGTGGCTATTACCAAACCATCTAACCGGCGTCTGGATAAACACGTCAAGTAGAGTTGCTCATATGCAACTCTTGAGTGTCCAACTGTCGCCTTTAGTGAGATCCCGATTTTCACCAGGCAGTTTGAATAATTGGCTCACCCCAGCTTGTGTGGTGCTTGTCTATTGGTTGCCTCTTTCTGTGTAGATGCCCGGTGTATACTTGGTTCCTCCCTCTTGCAAGTCTGAAATACGATTGATGATTGAATTACCTCCATGACTCTCATTGTAGATTACCCATCTTTTCTATTCATTTTGTCTTCTTTCCTCCCTTCTTTTCTCTGCTCGATGAAAAGTGGCTGAAATAGCTGTTATGGAGCTTCCTAGGTAGCGCGACCGGCTCATGAGTGAATCACGACCAACTCATGAATGATTCATGACCGTCTCACGAGTGACTCATGGGTGTAACAACTAAACACTTTTTTGTTAGTCATGGGTCGGTCGAGGGAAAAATTAATGTTGGCCCTTATTTCGCTACGAGCTGTTTTCGGCGCATTTACTACATGATGTCGTTAACAAACACGACGTATTTGCTAGCTGAATTTTCACGATATCACGACGGTCAATTATTGTGGTATCACCAAATCGACGAAATTGTTGAACAGACGACTTCGGAACCGAAATAATTCATGCAAACATGAGTAAACATTCAAAATTAACGACGATTCCTTCGTCTAGTGCATGTTCCGTTTGTCTCCTATCTTTGGAAGCTTTTCTCCCCGCATTTTGCACCCAACGTTGCTCTTTTTCACAAAACCGACGAACTGACGTTTCATAACTGTTTCTGTAAGGTATGGAAGCCAGTAGGTAAACGTATAATTTACCGACAATTGCGGACGCAAATAATGTAGATAACGATAAAAACGACTGTTCATTACTCACCAATTGATACTAGCAGCCAAGTCGTCTATCATGGTTGACTTCATCAGGTTGCTGATGCAGTCTGATACAGATTTGCCACCCAACTTGCAAAGGTAGTTAGTCTAATGAAAGTAAGGAAATTTTGAATGTAATTACCAGCATCAGGTACGTTTCGCCGTCCCCCAGCACCATGTTAAGCAACTGAATATCCTCTACCGTCTGCATAGAGAAACGGACTGGAAGGGTGGGAGAATTGGATCTTCTATCTACCGAGTGTTGATACCGTAATGCACTCAGCTTCGGCCGGATGACGTGCATTTCCTCGCGTTTGCGGACGTTTTGTGTAATTAAATCGTCCATGGTGTTAGTATTCCTCAAAAGATTGTCGGTGATGGTCACCATCACGGCTAGGTCATATCAGGGAAAAGGAAGTTTTGTGGTCGCCTTTCATTTGGTCAGAGTTGTTCGGGATGGAAATTATGGACACCTCGGAACTTCCTTGGTGATGAACTTTTATATGTTGTGTGTATATGAAAATGAGCGAGTTGTAATGAAGAACAATTACCTCCATGCCCATCGCTTCGGCTTAATCCAACCACGGAGGATGAGGTTTGAGGGGGCGGCATCATTATGAAGGAACTTTAGAAACATATTAAATTGTATATGAAACAGTTTACCTGGCGCCAATGGAAGTTACTGTCTGTGGGACGTTTTCCAAAGACGACAGGGGTAAACACCTCTGGGAAGGTGGTTCCACGGACATGTTGTCCAACGGAGATAGAGGTGGGGAGTAATCGATGTCGACGGAATAAATCTTCTTCGCTGGAACGCTATCAGCTTCGTCCGTGAAGTCTGACATCACGGCAGGTATTCTACGTATATTGCATTAAAATGTGTGATATACGAACATTTTACGCTTTCAATGTCAGTCCATTGGGATAGTGCCATCCGTCGATGGGATGTCGGGTAGCTGTTCAAGGAAGCTCTCATATCGTCAGGCCATCTCGAACTAGTCTACAAACAGTGTTTGATTTTAAAATGTGCATGCTTACCGGTGGTTTTGTGTATTTGACCTTTTACAGTTTGCCGCCTTGTGAATTAGACACTTCTCCCAAAAGCAAATTGATATGTTGCTCAATGCTCACGCCCGGCCACAAAGTGTAACCAGGTTTAGTAGTCCAAGATTTGTCAGCAATACCAGCCATGTTGTCGTCAAACTCCAAAGCGTGAACCATTTGAAGTATTAACGGTGATTAAGTGTGATGATAATTTGAACAACCCATTACTATAATAATATATTAAAAGAAAGAACACAGGACGTGTGGTGTTGTATACCACAGTCATTTACAAATATGTATAATGGCTTAAAACAGTTTGCTTATCACGCAAAGGTAACAGCCATCCTTTGCAATGGATCCGCTCACGATCCACGCAAGTGCTGTCAACATACAGATGGGAACAAACGTAGATGTTTAGGGTGGATAATGGCAGACGGGTGTTGAAGAAGTCGCAGTGGTTTGCGAATCATTGAATGCGAACTTTTCTCCCCTTAATAACTGTTATCAGGGCAGGCATATAACCGATTAACCCAACAAAGTTTGGCCTTGTGTCGGTGTACACAGAATTTCGTAGTACAAAGTGGCCACCATTCTTTCTTGCAACTCATACGTTACAGCATGCAGCGTCATCCAATACAGCAGTATTCACGTGCACTCCTGTCCGATGCATCCTTACCGTAATGCGACGGGAAATCTGTGACGCGGGCACATACAGTGAGTGGACGAAACTTCGAAGTTTGTGCATGTACTACTCAAACGGGAACCCTGAATAAGAGTCATGCGTACCATGCAAACGCACATCCGCACAGAGGTGTATGACACAGTACAAATTAAACACCACTTGCGACTCACCGTATATAGCTGTAAACTGCGACACTGTTATCCACAACAGAGACTCCACAAAATTTACGTAGTGCTGACCTCCCTCCGCAAGACATACTACATAGATAGAAATGGAGTTCAGAAAATTCTCATATACCTTGTCATCTATCAGATAGCTAAAAGCAAACGGCTCAACATACAACAGGAACTGCCGAAATTCTGTCGCCTTCCACTGTTCGTAGTCCACGAAAATACGACATTTCCGGGGAAAGTCAACAGGCATTTGTGAGCGGATAAGTACAGTTCGGTTACTTGTTTCCTCAGTCACATCGGAACCATGGCGAGTATTCAGTTGCAACGGATTCGACTACCAAAGTGCGATGATTCTTTTCGTGAATCCCGAACGAACCATGTGCATGTAATTCAAAGGGAAACATACAGTAATGTCTATGTTCAGCGATTCAAAATGTGAATCATTTACATGATGTTCTGACTATCTTCTGGATCTAAATTCTCCTTCATTTCTCAGCTTGTACTCCAAGTTCTGGTATACCATTCTTCCGTCCACGTACATACCGCAAGCACTGCACTTCTCACAAGTATAATATACGGTGTGGTTCTTAACTGGCCGAAGAAATGCCTTGCCGGGCACATCACCAATAATACAATCTAGGATGACATCTACGTGGATACTGCAGTTGGACAGCATAATCCCTTTCCTCAATATATCTTCAAGATTAGCAACGACATCAGAAAGATATTCGTGCATATTCCCAGGTTTGCCTCCGCCGCGAAACATTCCGATAACAAACTCTGGCGTTTTCGGCACAGTCAGTCTTACTAAAATGAGCAAC
Source organism: Paragonimus skrjabini miyazakii (assembly GCA_014338405.1). Classification (NCBI taxonomy): domain Eukaryota; kingdom Metazoa; phylum Platyhelminthes; class Trematoda; order Plagiorchiida; family Troglotrematidae; genus Paragonimus; species Paragonimus skrjabini miyazakii. Next base: position 47,069 of record JTDE01005353.1, read on the forward strand.
ATCTATTGACGAAGGCTGTTGAACAATATCACTCGATCACTATGCAGCTGCTTGTGAACGCACTTCGACTGCACATCACATCGTCCTCAAACAGCCTGTTCAATGCACTCTTTTACACCGAAATTAACACTAACCTCCTTCAACCACACATTTCCCCCATATTCGTGGTGTTCCCAGCAGTGTTCTAGCATCCATGGGAAATTCGGGAAATTCACGGGAAATTCGGGCAAAAACTGCTTGAACTTGCTAAGCATTATGCCGGTCGTCCTTAGCGATAATTTCGCTTCAGTGGCCACTTCCAACGCAGTCATTGCTGCCGTCTTTTTCAGTGTGCTGACGGTTGTTAATGAGTTACCTGACTAATAGCTTTATTTTATAACAGTATGTCTTACTTACATTTACATCTTCCTCATTTATGCTATCCTCATACGTAGCACGCTGAGCAGAGGTGTATTGAATCGTTCGCTAACGATTCAAGTCCACAAGGAGTTACGCATAACCTGATGATCCAAAAATGCCTATTTTAATGTCCAACGTTAGAATAGATAATCTATCTTCGAAACGGTTAATGAGAAGGCGCTCGTAAAAACTGGATTTAATACGGTACTATTTGAATCAATGTACATGAAAATTAGATTTCACCTCGAATGTGAAAAATCCCCAAAAATTGAATAAATGATATGCCTGTACAACGAATCTGAGAACTAGGCAACGCTCAGTAATTGGGGACGATAAAACGGAATTGAGCTCACTCAAACAAATGGTCATTGGTTGGGTCGGAGCAAAATGACTGCACACGCATCGATAAATGATAAGAATTATAAGCTACTCAAGAAGGAATATGGAAGAAGAACGTCCTGTTTTGACATTTAAAAATGCACAAGGCTCTGACTGAATGAGAGCAAGGGAAACGGTTACAGTAGCCGGTGTAAGAAGGAAAATGATCAATACTGTTTATTCCTAAGGAAAATTGGAGAAAGATTAGGCCACCCTTCAACACTGATCAAGCAAAGCACAGCGATCTCAAAAATAATGTAACAGACCTTAACAAAATCAACAGGTGGCAATGCAGCTCCTGGACGTGGATGGTAAGATTGAACTGGTTCGAGATTCTTCATAGACCACTTCAACAATACGTGGATTACGTCTACAGCGTTGTCTGCTGAAACGAATCAATGGATTTCCCAAAGACGAACTTATGAGTGCTATTCGATAGAACATTATTTACTGACAGTTTTCTGCTACTGGTAACAGCTGCTTCTTGTCTGGAACTATACCAGCAACATTCCTGACGCGCTAGCTTGGTGTCACAGTGGATAATAAAACTGGAGCAACCACGAAGCTTTTTCACACGAAGATCAGCCGTCTCGGATGCCAAGTCAAGGTAAAAATAGCAGTTCGAACGCAAATTCCCGCGTCAAGTTTTACTGCATCCTAGCGCGAGCAAACACACATTTTCTATCAAGCTAACCGGCTTTCAGTAAGTTAAATAAAATTTGTTCAACTTACCATTAAGCTAACAGCAGAAAGTAATGTCATAATTGGTGAAATAGAGAAAAAGGTGATTGACTAACGTGCGAAACTCGTGAGTCACTCATGAGATGGTCGACCAACTCAATGAGTTACTAGAGTTGTTTTCACGTTAACCCTTCAAACCCTGCATCCGACAGATAAAGTCAAATTTTCCGTGGGTGAGAACTCTCAAACATCCCCCGAAAAAGTGGGGTTTAGCAGGTGAACAAGGGTCGCAAGTTGCGACACCGAAAGTGCTGGTCAAGCGTCCTGTAGGGACGTTGACGTACGCAAAAGCAGTGACGTCACGCCTACAGTCTCAAAGGAGGGCCATCAGAACCACTCGGCAGTACATACCGAGCCCACTACCACCACCCTCCTCGATTCTAGGCCTTCTTTCCCAAACTCTTCCTCGCACTGTCCTCTCTCTTTTTCCGAGAGGTCAAGTGACGAAGTAGCTCTTAAGTGCATGTATACGAACTGTCTGAGTTTGTTTAATAAGTTGCCGGAAATCAGACAGTTAACTCATGACACACAACCCCACATTTTTGCTTTCACGGAGAC